>JARGXW010000138.1:0-264349 GCA_029204085.1 Mycena sp. CBHHK59/15 | reverse complement strand
CGGGAATTGGTCGCAAAAACTGTGGTTGTTCATTATGTCACAGAGACCGAACTGAGTTGGAGTGCGACAATCCTGGTGAATGCATTAAACAGCTAAAATTCTAATTGACAGCATCTTCGGTAAATGGAATCCAAGGGTGCACAATCCGGACCTATGCCTGAGTTAGCGCTGACGGACGAAGAGTTGTAATCAAATAGACAACCAATAAAAGTCGACACAGTGCAGACTTTTGATCCAGATTTTACCCTATCTAACATTGAGTCGGGATTCCGGATTTTTGCCTTTGAAGACTCACTCAATGAAATGCCAGCACGGAGAGTCAAACTGGCCGGAGAGATCCCACCCGTAATGACCATATTCATCCATGCACAAATCCGGCATGCCAGAGAG
Source organism: Mycena sp. CBHHK59/15 (assembly GCA_029204085.1). NCBI lineage: Eukaryota > Fungi > Basidiomycota > Agaricomycetes > Agaricales > Mycenaceae > Mycena > Mycena sp. CBHHK59/15. Next base: position 263,959 of record JARGXW010000138.1, on the reverse strand, counting down.
TTCAATCCGACGATCACATTGTTTGTGCAGACAGAATCTGATACCCAAATTGAGAACAAGAATATAAACCTGTCCTTTGATAAACAAGATATTCCGTTAACTTTCTCGTCAGCGCTCCTAGGTGGCCTGTTGCTCGTACTACAAGATACACCACATAATGTACCACTTCTGGTATGCTCGTCATCTGATTTCTTGCTACGAGCATTAGTTCGGGACAGAATAAAATCAGAAAACAATATATTGGACCCCAATTACTGTCTTCTCAAATCCGTCATTGCCATGTTGAATGAGCGGGTAGCTCGAGTTCGTTTCAAAAAGGTCTCTGATAATAGAGCAAAAAATCTGTCAACCAAACAAGCTCGCACAGTCGAAGTTGATACAGAAGTTGACCTGATGTTTGAATCTCCGGGATCCTTTTAAGTCAAGGTTCACAGCGGTTTTTCACCAAGATTATACGAAACTTGAGATCAACTGTCCAACGAATGTCCACATTCACAAATTTAGACCGAATACGATGCTCCATTGAAGAGGCCTCAAAATTATGCTCCGAACAGATGCATGTATCTGGAACTCAATACGGTCAACAACTTTCCAACGCCTGACACGGGAGTTCTTCTGGAAATGTATACACAATACATTCAGAGTGGGAGATTTCTGGACCCACATAAATGACTCAGAGATATGTGGTCGGTGCCACTTCTGTGATGTCCCGAAACTTTAGAACACATCGCAGTGGACTGTAATGCCCCAGGTCAAGAATTTAGTTTTGGAGCCTAACACAACAACTCTGGTCCAAAAAATACAATTGCTGGCCCAAATTGAGCTGGGGTCTGTTTTAGGTTGTACCTGGTGAGATTTAAATCTGATAAAGGCATTATTCTCCCAGAGAAATTCCAGGCTCTTTGCCGTCTTAGTGTCACGGGCATGGCATTTGATATGGAACTTGCGGCGAACAGAGTGATTGAAAATCCGGGTGTACTACCCACAAATAAGGAGATCCATAATCGCTGGTTGAAAGCGGTTAATGGAGTGTTGCAACGTGATTGCTTGTTAACCAACAAAATTAGATTTGGTCCACTTGCATTCAATACACAATTGGTATTAAAACATGGAGTGGGCTACTTTATGGATGAAGACTCTCTGCCGGATGACTGGACACATGAGGGGTTTTAGTGGGTATGCGACCCATAATTGATAGACATGGGATAGGATAATTCCTTCAGGTCGGAGTCCCACACTGGTTAAATATTGTGTGTAACGGCATTTCCTCCTGGACAACTTCCCTGGCAAAAACTGGCCCACAACCAGTAACCCCAAGCGGATGAACTTGGAATGCTTCTGCAGACTGAGTCTCATTATCCCAAACGCTCCAAAAAAAAAAAAAAAAAAAGAGTCGGAGGCTTCTCAGGCACGCTTATCACGTGATTTCGGCCCGGTTTCGAAGTAACGATGTAGTGACGAGTCATGGGGCAGGTGGAGTGGGTCGTGCGGGTCGTTGTCGTCGCAGCACGAGGAGGGATGGGGGGGAAGGGTAGCTAGGAGAACATACCCTTGTCCATTGAATATCCAGGCGTCGTCCAGAGTCTTTGGCCGGAGAATAGGGGAAGTCAGAGTGGGCAAATCAGTGTCGATTCACGCTCGAATCACGCGTCGATTCTGATGCGATTCTGAACTGTGTTTCGCCGTGATTCGATCATGAATCGCTGTCCAGCTTTGACCGACCCGATTCTACTTTCGATTCTACCTTCGATTCTCCCTCCCAAAGCCGTAGCAAAGCCTCTTGACTATGTCCCAATTATATCTTAACTTGTGATATTTAATTACATCATCACTTCCTGGTATCCTTTTGATCATGCCCCGTCTGCATCCGAGTCCTCGCTGTCCATCGTTTCGTCCCTGGAGTCGTCGCCAACCAGTGCTTTTCTCTTTGCTTTTTTTGCGGTGGCTTTTTGCGCGAGGGCTGCTTTCTCGGTGAGAACCGGTTTGCGCTTGCCTTGGTGGGGGCCTTCTTCGGGGCTTTCGGGGAATTGGGGGCTTTGGGTGCCTTGGGTTTAGCAGAAGATTTGGCCATGAGAGACGACGAGGGGCACAATGTGTGTAAGAAAGAGTCTGATATGAAATAAATATATATTATTTTTATGTTATTTGTCTTGAAGATAAGTCACAATCTGCGGACTGAAGGGAGAGCGGGCATCGATTCAGAAGTCGATTCAGAGGGTGTTCCTCCTCCGGAGGAGGAACAGCGATTCACTTTCGATTCAGCGAAACTCGATTCATGATCGAAACACGGCTCTGAATCGCATCAGAATCGACATGTGATTCGAGCGTGATTCGAGCGTGAATCGACGCTGATTTGCCCACTCTGACTTCCCCTAATAGTATGTGGTGCTCAGGTAGGCTCCTTCCGCTATCTGCGGTGTAGCTCACGCTACGCGGGTGCGGGGGTCACCCTTGGGCTGCAAACCCTGGCTGCATACCCTCCTTGGCCCATCTTCGCCACCAATCTCCCTTCGTCCCAACGTAAGGGGGAGATGGTGGTGGGAACGGATCAAGAAGCCCCCCGTTGCACATAGCCTTACTCCTGTACATACTGCCGTGCACATAGCCTTACTGCTGTGTGTCTCAGACATATATATGTAGCTAGTGTACAATTGATCTGTGCTTTTCGCCTCCCATCTGTGCCCACCATCTGAGACCTGCCTTTTTGGCTACCATCTGAGACCATCTGAGTTCCTGCTTCCAACAGTCGACAAAGTAACGTCTCCACTCATCCGTCACCCAAACTGACTTGAAGCTCTCATTCCGGACATGACACACACTCCAGAGACGAGGTATGTGTCCACATCGATATCCGGGAGCTTGGAAGTACACAACTGATCATGCCCGCCAGAGTTGTGGCATTGGACAACTGCCACCATTTTTCGATTAGCGGAGGGACATTCAGTGTGCAAGGACGCAGCACTAATGATGACGGCGGTGAGACCTGCTTTGTGCAGCGAAGTACTCTCATTCACTCTGTGGTACACTCTAGACTTCCGTAGGATCAGACCCGCAGATGTCAGACTTTTGCAAGAAGTCAGGCAGCAAATGTCGGGTCCCAATTCTTTGGACATTGACCTCACATCTGACCCTAACTGGGATCAAAGAATTCTGTCAAGGATGACTGTTGACGATATCCATCGGATCTTATGTAACACAGGATACTGGACGCCCATGCGAATTTCGGGGGCGGGCATTGTTCTTCTCGGATCCCTTTCCTGTCGAAATTCTCCCACCTCAGATCATTTTGACCCATTTTCCAAGTTTGCATTGTCCGACTCTTTGGAGTCCACGGACCTTTATTCTTCTGCTTGGAAATGTTCCTATGGAGGCGATGGTCCTTCCCCGAGGTCAAGGAGGTGATGGTGATTCCTTCAGTGGGTGACACGGTGCGTCTCTGGGACGTTTGAGGAAATCAACTGATGACCCTATGTCAGCGTCGCCATTACCACATTCCAACGGACGCAATGCCGGTATACGTCAACAAATACATTGGGCTGGACGTGGCCTGTGATACCGCTATTCAAAGAGGCTGGCTCTCACAGGCCAACTATGTCATGACCATGACGGCTTTCAACGCCGGTGAGCTCTCTGTTTTAGCCATTCTGTCTGCGCTAATCTTTCCCAATCCACGCCAGACCAATACGGTATGAACTTCAACCAATACCGCAGAATACAGTGTAACCGCCTGCACAGTCACCATTTCCGGTGTTGAATTTTGTCTGTCATATTCTATGATGCGGATGAGTTCACCCTCCAAGGAACCTTCATGGCCGACACCCCAACACATGATGTGTATCTGTTTCTCTTCCCTGCCGAAGCGGAAGCTTCTGAAGGTCGCCTCACAGTCCCTTTACCGCCAGAGAACGAGACATACTATTGGTCTTTGGATCCCCAGGGCGCTGACAGGTTGTCTGAAGAAGCGTCTGCAGAACTTGGCTTTCCTCGAGTACAGCTTATAGCAAGTATGCGAAGGAGCCAATGGGACGAGACAGCATACGATTTAATCCGTGAAGTTCATATTTCCAAGGGATTCAAGCCAGACACGCAGGATGTCGCGAGGGCGTTGGGATAACCGCTCGTGGATGTCGGTAAACTTCATGACATGATTCATGGTAGTAAGGCAAGTCCATACTGTATGATTATCGATGCGGTGACCTAACCCATGGATCAGGTCGAAGTTCTGGATGAGGTTCAAGACTCGGAGGCAGAGATTCAAATGGGCCCACTTTGGCACGCATCTTTTATCTGAACACATTGGTGTTGGCAGTCATTTACAGATAGATCCGTGGATTGAGATGAGATCGCCAAAAAAATCTTTGGTTGAAAAACGTGTGAACGCAGCTCTACGACGCGACCGATTATTGACCGACAAAATTAAATTTGGTCCACTGGCGTTGAAAAAACAGTTGGCATTGAACACATGGAGTGGTCTACTTATGGACGAACACTCACTGCCGGATGACTGGACCCAGTGCCACATAGAGAAAGTTTTAGTGGATTGCTTTGGTGCCAGCTTGCCATCTACCAGTAACCATATAAAGTTTGATTAAACAATTGGCGTCTCAACGCATAATCCTGTTTGATGGTTGATTTGTTCAAACAACAGTTTGAACCGCCAACAATTAAAAAGGAGTGGGGAGTGAGGTTCGAACCCAGGCCGAAGGAAGCAGAAGAAGAGAAAGCAAGGCACAAGGGTCGACGGATCGATGTGCGTCATCGAGAGCCGGGGTTCATGTGACATGATTCTGGGCAGGGCGGCGCTTGCATCGGAGACTGACAGGACAATCAACACCTGGGTGCCAAAATCAGCCTGAGCGCCCATTATTGATAGAACAATTAATTATCAACGAAGAGCAGAGATCCCGCGAGGTCAAAGCGCCACCTTCCCAAAAGCAGGCCACAAGCGTCGACGAATCGATGTGCGTCATCGAGAGCCGGGGTTCATGTGCCATACTTCTAGACAGGGCAGCGCTCGCATCGGAGACTGGTGGGACACGGAACACTTGCGCACCAAAATCAGCCTGAGCGCCCATTAAGGGGTAGAAAATTAATTACTGACAAGGAGGAGAGGTAATTATACACTGCAGGAAACGATGCAACGAATCTCTAGATGTAATTGAAAGGTTTGCAGGCTCGGATCTAGACCGGGTCCCGTAATTTGATTTGATAGCACTCTTCTGCCATGGCTTGAGTCGGGTGAATGGTTCCATTGCAATTGAAACTCACTGCCTCGTTTTCTGCCTGCGGGATGTTTGTTTCGTTGAGGGCATTGGCTTCTTGTTTGGATTCTTGTCCTTTGGATGCGGCTGGTCACGCATTAGAGATATCAAACAGACGACTTGGCGCCAGAACTTCTACTAAATCCGTAACGGAATTGTGGCTTTGGATATCGGTTTCGGCTTATTCGGAGTCGGTTTGACGTCCTAATTCAAGGATAAAATACGTAAGAAGTAAATCTGGGGTTTCACTTACACAGTTAGCCTTGGTGTTCGTAGGCTTGACGTCCTAGTTCCGGCATAAAATTTGTAAGAAGTAAATTCGGGATTTAACATACAGGTTCATTCCTTGGCGTCGGTGCAAGCGGTGGGTCCTAAGGATGAAGGGGTCATAATTCACAACGGATTCGCTTCAAATGAGGTTGACGTACCGGTGCAATCCTTCGGAAGCGGGGTGGCTGAGAGAAAAAAAGTTTGTCGTCCCTTTCATGGCCACGGTATTTTGGCGAGGCAGGAGGTCAATTTAGTCGTCTTCATCGTCATCGTCAGGCTGCATTACGTTACCAAATTCATTGCTAGCGTCTCGGACATTGTGTGCATCTTCCACAGTGATCCTCTGTCTTTTGCAATCAGCAGCGCAGCCATGAAGGGCGTCAGTATGAAAGAAACGAAGTATTTGAGTGGGATTAGGTCCGAGGTCTCGTCGTGGTCGTCAATCGGTCCGGGTCATCGGCAATAAGCTCGCTAAGCGTATTGGAGAGCTGGTTGCTGAGGTCTTCCTCGTTTTTTGACAGTAAGCGGGTGATTGTCAAGTTAGTAATAAATTCGCCCGTCGGGCCATAGCTGGAAAGGCTGAATGAGCAACATGCCATAATCAAGGTTTGGGACTTACCAGCTGCACCCTCGCCCATACAGTGCGTAGGTGAAGCATTTTCTCCCTCGACGAGGAGGCAGAGAATCTAAAAATTCGATAACTGATGCCTTCGAGGAAGTTGTTCCGAACCGCGGACTCTTGCAAGACATTTGGGTTCTGTATAATCCGTAGCAGAGGGCTGCAGAATGTGAGGATACGATCTCGGACATTGCTGTAATCAGTGGTGTTGGGCCGGTTGTTCTGTCGGCCGAGCCGCTAGCGTGATGTAGTGGTCGAACTTTTTCTCCTAGCTATAGTAGTTAGTCCTCGGATAGGCCCCCTATCCGATCGGGATCAAATTTCCTTTTTTGGTATGATTGCCGATCACTATTGATCGCACGCTCCACATCCTCAATCACCGTCGATCGTGCCATGGATAGGCCTCAACTGTACATGATTCGCGCTCTATGTCTTTACCACATGTCAATGTATACCATACCAAAAATTCAGCCTCCTCCGACACTTATAGCGGACGCAACACGCGATTTTGCGTTTTGAAGCCAAAACAGCACTAAACGGCGTGAAGAAGACATTCGTTGTGGTCGCAAACTTCATGCACGCCATCCAGTTTCTCCTGCGACTCATGTGGCCTATATAGGACTACATTTTGACCAAAGAGCAGGCCTCTACCACATGTCCCGCCCATGCAAACATGTACCTTCTGCGGAATTGCCCAAATGGGGCCACACATGCTAGGTAAAATATTCCCTGTGGAAGCCAACGTCATTCACCGTTTCCCATTTCTTGTGCGACAAATCCGACCTATATATTACTATATTCCCACCAACGCGCAGGCCTTTCCCGGGTGTCCTTCCTCCGCAATGATGTACCTTGTGCGGCACTTGCATCACCTGACCAGATGTGCCTCCAGAAAAAATTCACAGTCAACGCAAACTCAATGCACTGCTTCCAATTTCTTGTGCGACAAATGAGGGCCATATACAACTACATTTCTACAAAAGTACGGGCTGCTACCACATGTCCTACTTCCGTAATCATGTACCTTGTGTGACATTACCACATCGTGACCACAAAGGCCCCGTAAAAATATTTCTTGTGAGAGCAACCTGCTTCTACTGCTTTCACTTTCTTTTGCGACAAATGCGTCCTATGTTCAGCTACAGTTCTACCAAATCACAGGCTTCTACCACGGGTCCAGCATCCACAATGATGTACCTAGTGCGGCACTGCCATTACCCTACCAAATAGGCCTGACCAAAATTTTTTGGGAACACTTAGATTATTACAAAATCAGTGATATTTTTATTCAAGTACTTTTCCACCATACATTGGGCAGGCGTTCATCGTCAGTGATGCAGGACACGCGTCTTTCATATAATCCGATGATGTGTAGATAAATGCCACTTTCTTTTCATCTCAGGGCTGTCCAGTTTAAAATACAAATTCACAACCGACCTTTATGTCTTTCTGAGTGGTGTTTCTCGCATATCTGCTTGGAGAGGCGCAGAAGTGTACTTGGATCCCTTTTTGGGAATTGCTTTGTCAGCATCACAACTTGTGGTGATGACATAAGCCGGGGCGCATTGTTGGGCGCCTTGACCAGCCATTTGTGCACAGATCGTCACCCTCACAGCACCAAATGCATGCATGTAGGCCGTCTGCTAGGGTAGAAAGAGCTTTTATGTGGCCAGCGAAAGACTTCACGATGCAACGCTGAAATAAATATTCATTGTGAACGCAAAGTTCTTGCTCCGCCTGCAACTTCTTATGCGACGAATGCGACCCATATACAACTGAATTTTTTACCCAAAAGCGGGGCCCACCATGTGTCCTGACGTACAAATTATGTACCAACTCATCTACGTCCGTGAGTTGACCAAACGGGGCTGAAATAAATATTCATGCTACGGCAACGTCCTTGCCCTGCCTCCATTTTCTTATGCGACAAATTGGACACACATACAACTATATTTGTGCCACACCGTGGGGCTCTACAACTAGTCCAACCACCGCAATCATGTACCTTGTGCGGAAATGCCCAAACTGGGCAACATATGCCAGGAGAAAATATTCGCTGCGACCGCAACATCCTTGCCCTGCTTTCAATTTCTTATGCGAGAAATTGGATACATATACAACTGCATTTTTGCTTAACTACGGGCATCTACCATGAGTCCCACAGCCGCAATCATGTACCTTGTGCCCAAATGCTCAAACTGGGCAATATATGCCGGGAGAAAATATTATCTGTGAATCCAAACGTCCTTCCCCCCCTCCAATTTTTTCATGCGACAAATCGGACCCCTATACAACTGCATTTCTACCACACCGTTGGCCCCCACCACGCGTCTTGACCTAGAAATCATCTACCTAGTCATCCATGTACATAACCCGACCGCACAGGCCTGAAATTAATGTTCACTTCGAACGCAAACTTCTTATAAACGCACCAAGTTTCGCGGCATATCTTGTCTCGTAATACCACTGCCAGATCTGCACTTGCCCGGGGCATTGCTTCCGCCATTCTCGAGCGCGGCGAACGATATTATTTGTGCGTCCGACCTTTACGATCTTCGCCATATCGCGTTCCCATGCACGTCGTGTCCGGCGGTTCGGGGGGTCGGCGCCAAGGTCCCCGATAGTGAAGGCGTAGACTTTGCCGGGTCTGGAGTTCCTCGGGGGTGGTGCTAGCATGGTGATTCGCAGTCTGGCGCGGGCAATTACCCTTTGCTGGGCCGGACTCAACGTCTGGTCTCCTCGACGACGTAGTCGCATCGAAGAGAGTGGTGAGGTGCAGTTCTAGCGAAGTCGTAAGACATATCGTCAGAGAGAAGTAAAAGGACAGTCGATTTACTTGAGTATGTGGATTAAACTCGGCGTTAAAACGAGATTTTTTTCTTTATGTCGCATCGAAGAGAGTGGTGAGGTGAAGTTCTAGCGAAGTCGTCAGACGTATCGTCGGAGAGAAGGAAAAGGACAGGTGATTTACTTGAGTATGTGGAACTTTGCCGCATCTGGAGTTCCTCGGGGGTGGTGTTCGCATGGCGATTCGCAGTCTGGCACGAGCAATTGCCCTATGCTGGGCCGGACTCAACGTCTGGTCTCCTCGACGACGTAGTCGCATCGAAGAGAGTGGTGAGGTGCAGTTCTAGCGAAGTCGTAAGACGTATCGTCAGAGAGAAGTAAAAGGACAGTCGATTTACTTGAGTATGTGGATTAAACTCGGCGTTAAAACGAGATTTTTTTATTTATTCTCCGTGTGCATTTTACTTACTATTGCGGCATGTATGGAGGCAATGTAACGCGTAATGGACCCTCCTTGATCATTGCCTATATCCCAGGTAGTAATGCTCAAAAGTGGATATGGGCTTGTTTTGGGCTAATTTTGGAACCCTACGGTTGCCTTATTTGGGTTCCGCCCTTCCTAAAGGGCAATTGGTTGCTAACTCGAAACCCAAAATTTTCGTAATGCCTCACCGGGGGTCGCGTCCATGCACGGCGGCGGTACAGCGCCACAAGAAGGAGAGGTACCCTTTGTTTATTGGGAGGAAACCCAGTGCACTGTCCAGCGGTAATACACCGGACAGCCGTGTTGGTGAGTTACTTGGCGGACACTTGATCCGTCTTACATAATAGTGATCGCCGATGATTTGCTTTGTCTCCATCTTACATAATACTGATCGGTGACGATTATCGCCTCTCATCCCTTCCCTCTCAGCTGTGCGGTGCAACGTCGCCACGTAGTGCCCGACCTTTCCGCTCGTTACTCCTTTTCTCTATATCTTAGCCTCTCGCTTTGCTGTCAGGTGCTGCGTCGCCTCCCAGTCTCTCGATATTTCTGCTCCTGCTTCACTGCTCGGTGCCCAGTCGCTTCGCAGTCTCCGGTTCTGTACTTGCTGGGTGCTATCACGCAGCAGGTTCCGCACGCCTTTGGGAACATTTACTAGTCTTGATACTCGGAACTCACGTGCAATGAACACTACTCCCTCTGTACCCGTAAGCACCATGTCCTCTTTATCTATTTACAAATCTCAACAGACTGGGGTCTGTAGGCCTACGGTCCCATCACAGGTCATGACGTGCAATGAACACTACTCCCTCTGTACCCGTAAGCACCATGTCCTCTTTATCTATTTACAAATCTCAACAGACTGGGGTCTGTAGGCCTACGGTCCCATCACAGGTCATGCTCGTGTGAAGGGCGACATCTTCGGTGTTTATCACGGGGATCCAAAGCTGCTTTTGAATATGCCCTTCTATCTATATGCATCCAGGAATGGGGGGGGGCTATTCCTCGACCTCGTTCGAATCGCGAGTTGAGTGTCTCAAACGGGGCATTCAGGGTCGCTGATCATCGCCTCGGTTTTAGTTTTCGATGCGCGTTCGATTTGCGGGCGGGAGCGACGATTTTTTCTTGTCGGGATTTCCATATAAGGCAATTGTTACTGTAGCACTCCTCCGCGCTGCCTTTCGATTAATCTGTGTTCGTTCACTCATTTGTACACTTTATTTGCGCTACCGACCCAAACCCTGGAATATTTGGCGTTCAGATTTCATGTCTAACCGTCAATTTTCGGGATTTAGCTCATTTTAGTCAATTGGGTCTCTAGCTTTCGCCTGGTGTCCGTTTTCCGTATTCTGCGTTCGACAGCTCATTAACACATTCTATTCACACTATTCACCCGAGCCTGTAAAATTCTGCAGTCGATTTTCATGTTTTCCAATCGCATTTCGGGTTTTTACCTACTTTAGGCAACTTTGTCTCTAGCTCTCGCCTGGTGTCCGTTTTCCGTATTCTGTGTTGTCGAGCTCATTAGTACATTCCATTCACACTATTCACCCGAATCCTGTAATATTCTGCAGTTTATTTGCATGTCTTCCAGTCGCATTTCGGGTATTTACCTGTTTTAGGCAACTTTGTCTCTAGCTCTCGCCTGGTGTCCGTTTTCCATATTCTGCGTTGGCGAGCTCATTAGTACATTCCGTTCACACTATCCACCCGAATCCTGTAATATTGTGCATGTGATTTGCATGTCTTCCAATCGCATTTCGGGCTTTTACCTATTTTAGGCAACTTTGTCTCTAGCTCTCCCCTGGTGTCCGTTTCCCGTATTATGCATATCCCGACTCATACATATGCATTATTCACACTATCCACCCGAACCCTGTAATATTCTGCAGTTGATTTGCATGTTTTTCCAATCGTATTTCGGGTATTTACCTATTTTAGGCAACTTTGTCTCTAGCTCTCGCCTGGTGTCCGTTTTCCATATTCTGCGTTGGCCAGCTCATTAGTACATTCCATTCACACTACCACCGAATCTTGAATATTTGGTCGATTTGCATGTCTTCCAATCGCTATTTTAGGCAACTTTGTCTCTAGCTCTCGCCTGGTGTCCGTTTCCGTATTCTGCGTTGCCAGCTCATTAGTACATTCATTCACACTACTCACCGAATCCTTGATATTTCGTTTGCATGTCTTCCAATCGCTATTTTAGCACTTTGTCTCTAGCTCTCCCTGGTGTCCGTTTCCGTATTATGCATATCCCGACTCATACATATGCATTATTCACACTATCCACCCGAACCCTGTAATATTCTGCAGTTGATTTGCATGTTTTTCCAATCGTATTTCGGGTATTTCCTATTTTAGGCAACTTTGTCTCTAGCTCTCGCCTGGTGTCCGTTTTCCATATTCTGCGTTGGCCAGCTCATTAGTACATTCCATTCACACTACCCACCCGAATCCTTGAATACTTGGCGGTCGATTTGCATGTCTTCCAATCGCTATTTTAGGCAACTTTGTCTCTAGCTCTTGCCTGGTGTCCGTTTTCCATATTCTGCATTGGCCAGCTCATTAGTACATTCCATTCACACTACCCACCCGAATCCTTGAATATTTGGCGGTCGATTTGCATGTCTTCCAATCGCATTTCGGGTTTTTACCTATTTTAGGTAGATCTATCTCTACCTCTCCCCTGGTCTCCGTTTCCCGTATTATGGGTTCCCCAACTCATCAGTACGCATTATTCACACTACTCACCGGAATCGTGTAATATCCCGCCGTCGACCTTGAAGTCTTCCAATCGCATTTCGGGTTTTTGCCTATTTTAGGTAACTTTGACCGTGCAGGCTGCATATCAGGCGCTGCCTACGATAAACGTCGCCCGTGTCACTCATAGGGCCTGTGGTTCGTGATTTTCTTGCATTTCAAGGTGCTACCCTTTCTGCACATCCATATGGGATGTCCTGCGCCTTGAGTCTGCCACGTCAGGTGCTTTCACCGTGCACACCGCATATTGTGTTCTGCCTGCGCTGAATCCGGGAAGATTTGCTCACAGGGCCTGTGGTTCGTGTTTTTCTTGCATTTTAAGCCGCTAACTTTTCTGCAGGTCCATATGGGATGTTCTGAGCCGTGAGTCTGCGATATCGGTCGCTTTGACCATGCACACCGCATATTGTGTTCTGCCTGCGCTGAATCCAGGAAGATTTGCTCACAGGGCCTGTGGTTCGTGTTTTTCTTACATTTCAAGCCGCTAACTTTTCTGCAGGTCCATATGGGATGTCCTGAGCCGTGAGTCTGCCACGTCAGGTGCTTTCACCGTGCACACCACATATTGTGTTCTGCCTGCGCTGAATCCGGGATGATCTACTCACAGGGCCTGTGGTTCGTCCTTTTCTTGCATTTCAAGCCCCTAACTTTTCTGCACATCCGTATGGGATGTCCTGAGCCGCAAATTTGCAAAAAGGGTCGCTTTGACCATGCATGCCGCATATCCGGCGCTGCCTACGATAAACCTGGGTGGGGTCACTCAGAGGGCCTGTAGTGTACATATATCTTCTATCTCCAGTCGCTAACCTCTCTGCACATTCGTACGCGAGGCCCTGAGCCGCAAGTTTGCAAAATGGGTCGCTTTGACTGCGCAGGCTGCATATTGCCACTGCCTGCCCTGAGCACGGGCAGATTTTCTCAAAGGGAACACATTTAGTCTTTATCTCGCATGTTCACGGTCTGATGATCCATTCAGCTCATTGCCTATTGCCGACTAAAAGTACAGGAGAAAGAGGGAAAAGATTTGTCAGCTTTGTGATCCTGCATGGTAAATGTGTCATCCGATCGCCGTGGGTCCGGCTACCCGAACCGGACGGTGCTCCGGCAAGCGGCATTTTTCCTCCACATGATCCTCACAGCCTGAACTATTCAATTCTACTACACAGAGCCCCAGCCACGGGCAACATATGGAGTGTGAAAGGACCTTGGAATCGTGCGAGGGATCCGACATGATGGTTGTGCTTATGTCATGTTTCACATCACATGATTTTACATTTCTAGGGGGCGTGACCTGTCTGAGGCCCGACTTCAGCCACCAACATCCGCTGCGTACATTGAGCCTTTCTGTTTCCTTCTTGACATCCGACATTCTACAGGCCTCAATTCCTTTGCCATATCCGTCAGCCATACTGTCCATTGCTAGCTTGTGTCATAGTCTATGTGTATCATCGCATTTTTGGAATAATGCATCGTAGGTTAGGGTTAAGCTCACGTTTAAGCATAATTCAATACAAAGAATATCCGCCAACTACAATTTTACAAGTACGCTATAAGTACGGCAGAAGTATACCAAAAGTAGACTACTAGAAAATGCACAAGAGTCTTACACCTCGTTGTGGCCTGAAAGTGGCGTGTCCAACGAGGTGTAAGGCAGAAGGATGGGAAAATGTCAAGGCGCAAACTAGAAAAAGGAAAATCAGAAAGCTACGAAATTCAATACAAAATATCGCATACATACAGTCCTATAGAAGAAGTATACCAAAAGTAGACTACTAGAAAATGCACAAGAGTCTTACACCTCGTTGTGGCCTGAAAGTGGCGTGTCCAACGAGGTGTAAGGCAGGAAGGATTGGGGAAGAAATGTCAAGGCGCACTGCCAACACCTACCGTCCTTGTTAGTGATTGGAACGTGGATGGGTGAAGGGGCACACCCTAGGAAGCGATATTGGACTGACCATTAAGTAAGTCATACCCAAGCTGTGCAGCGGTCGTGTCAGCCAAACAACAGGATGTAGATGGAGCATAAACGAGTACACACTGCTTGAGCGCACCCGCTCGAGTTCTAACCGTCGACCAACGTGTCCCAAATTCGCCAAGAGAGGTCCATGAGGAGCAAGCAAGGAGGGTGTCCTCACAGCTGCAATCACATCCAACGAGCAAGGAGGGCATCCACAAGGCTGCAATCACATCCAAGCGAGCAAGGAGGGCGTCCACAAAGCCGCAATCACATCCAAGCTTTTTTAATAGAGAGCCCCCGACCAAACAAGCAAGGAGGGCGTCCACAAAGACGCAATCACATCCAAGCTTTTTTAATAGAGAGCCCCCGACCAAACGAGCAAGGAGGGCGTCCACCAAGACGCAATCACATCCAAGCTTTTTTAATAAAGAGCCCCCGACCAAACGAGCAAGGAGGGCGTCCACAAGGCCGCAATCACATCCAAGCTTTGTCCCCTGACGAACATCTCCATAGGAGATGCCACTCTTTTCTCTCGCCCATTCAGCATAACCAGCCTGGACTGCACTAAAGATGTCTCGATAGGCAGGGTCGGGGCAGGTACCTGCCGTCATGTGTGACGTCTCACCCATGAGGAGGCCTGAAGCAGTGCGAGTACATGAGAGTTGTGGAAAAAGTGCGTGGGTCCATCATTTGATCCTATATAGTTCCATCAACGTCATGTGACCTGCATGATCCGCATATTCGGCACCACTTCGCGTTTTGACCCAGGAACACGTCCGATATGGTTTGACGCTGACGGTAAACACGTGGATTCGAGTACTCGCAACAACTCGCGCCCTCCAACTCCAGTCCCCGCATCCACGAGCCAAGCGCCTGCCGTGGCCGCTAATACGGTCGACGACTTGACCAGGCTCCTGGAGAACCTCAGCATTAATCTGGCGATGTTGAACAGTGCGAACCAGGCACAAAACGCACAGAACAATCAAGGAGCCGCGGGAGCACCTGCCACGGGCAATGCTGGACGAACGGGAGTATTTCCTCGTCGCTGCTTCATTTATTCGAAGACTGGCACTCACCCGTTGCATCAGTCTAGGTGCCCTGAGACTAAAGCTCTACTCGACGCCGGCTTGATTCAATACAACACCAATCGCAAAAGATTCGTAATGCGCGATGGGAACGACTTGCCACGCGCTCCTCCAGGATTTCCTGGCGGCGTTGCGGACTACATTCGCGCGCAGATTCGGGACCAGGCGCAAGCTCAGAATGGGGCGCGTGCCAACTCGATAGGTCTCTCGTACGGCAACGAACTTGTTTTAAAAGGCAATGTATTCGCGGTTTCTTCTTTCGGGGCAGATTATTACGCTGACCCGGTTACACGCACAGCACAGGCAAGGACACGGAGAGGCACAATCCCGTGAAACGACCTGAGAATAAAGGTAAAGGTCGAGAGCGCGATGCTCCGCCAAATCTGCCGCCAACGCAGCCGGCAGCTAGCACTTCGCGTCCCAGGGAGGCCCCGATTCCGCCACCTACTAACCCGATTAATCGCCCTGACGGATGGAAGGAGTCACAGCCATCGAACTCGAAGCCCGAAGATGTTGTTATGAGGGATGCGAACAAGAAGACAGAGAATTCCACCCCCTCTTATCATTTCACCTCCGATATTCAGGATCTCGCTGACCCAAAGGCTCCATTTCAGAAAATTCTAGGTCTTGACATCTCGGTGCCTCTGTTCCAGCTCTTTGGTTCGAGTCCCGTGCTCCAGAAATTAATCGGCGAGTCAACTCGAGTGCGCCGGGACTACAACACTGAATCAGCTGAGTATTCTTTTCACGATGATGATTAATTTGCGGGCGAGGACTATGATGTGGTGCAGTCCGCGCACACGGAGGTCATCGCGAACCAACACCGCGTGTTCGTTGAGAACATCGATCTTTTACCGGCATTTTTGATGCGCTACAGCAATGCTATTGCGCGTGTGCCTGAAAAGCGGTTCTTCGCGATGAACACTGGCTCTATGACGGTCACGATTAGCAGTGTTGAATTCACCGCCATGATCAATTGCGGGTCAGAGCTGAATATCGCGGGAAAATCAGTTCCTGCGCGAGCCTCACTGCCCGTTGACTTCGAAGGAATGAAGTGGTCGCTGAAGGGGATTCATGGAAATCCCGAGCAGCTTCGAGGATGTGCTACTGACGTTCCTATGCGCATAGGTCGACACGATTTTCCCCACCACCTCTTCATCTCTCACCAAGAGCTCGGCCACCATGATATAATTCTTGGTCAACCATTCTTGCAATGGTTCGCGTCACGCATCGATTACGATCGCAACGGCGCCGTAAACTTGTATCTCTGGACAGAGGGAGATAGAAAGATGCGTCCCACAGTTTTGATTTCAATTACTGATCCTTCGGACCCAAGGAACACGACTACAATTACGACTCGAGGGAATTCACAACTGATGGCCTCAGTCGAGGAGGTGACCGACGACGAGGATTTTTGAGGCAAGGGAGCAAGTCGTCGGTCTTCCACACCTCCCATGAAACACTAGGAAGATAGTTTGAAGCCCTTATGGGACGAGCTGAGTTCTCCGAATTTGATTCTCTTATTTATCTTTCCCCCAACCCTTCTTTCGACTCTACGATACGTTCTTACCTCCGCACCACTAATTCTGACCCGGACTCTGTTTTATCTTCCCCCTGGACCGATCGCGCACTCGCTGATTTGCGTCTTTCTGCTTCAGCCACAAAGAGGAAATACAAGCCCGTGCATCGCAAAGTCCGACCTGTACCAACATATATGCCAGATCCAGAAGCGCAATTATTGCGTGAGATCCCTCCACCGAAACTTACTGACCTTCCTACGCATCCTAGAAATTACCGCAAGCTTAAGTTTGGGAGCAGAGTTACGCTCCCGCACTTAGAGATGATGCTTGCGCGCATCGAACCGGGCATTTTGACCAAAGAGGAGACAGATCTTCTCGCATTTGTGGTCGTAACTCATGAGTCTGCATTTGCGTTCGACTTTTCGGAGAAGGGCTGTTTTTCCAGAGAATATTACCCCGACTACGAGATTCCGAACATCGAGTACACTCCATGGCAGCGCCCACCAATCAAGATCCCAGCTGCGATACTTGATGATATCCACAACGTAATTGCAGACAACGATGCTGCGGGGCGCTTCGAGCCCACAGTATCAATCAAGCTATCGGTCTCCGATGTTTGCTGTCGCGAAAAAGGCGGGTTCAACTCCGCCAGTACGACTTTTTATAGGCCTCGAGAAGCTCAACTCCATCTCGATTCAAGACTCGGCGCTCCCGTCGAATATTAACGAATTCGCTGAGTCTTTTGTTGGTCATGCTATGTACGGGCTTGCGGATTTATTCTCAGGTTTTGACGCGTGCTGGGTCGCGAAACGCTCGCGCCCACTGCTCGCGTTCCACTCACCTTCCGGCCCGAAGCAGCAATGCACGATGGCGCAAGGTTATACTAACGCGGTTCAAGAATTCGGACGGCGCGTCTTCATCGATGATTGCGGAGTAAAAGCCCAATGTCGAGGTATAACGACGAACCGATTCCCGCTAATCCACACATCCGCAGGTTCATTTGGGAGTACATTCAAATCCTAGACGAATTTCCCGGTGTGTTTGCTCGACTGGCCTCTTCCGGCCTCAGTCTCCGATGTGCGGAGTTTTCTGGGGTTAGCTGGTGGAAGCCGGCGTTGGGTTAAAGGATTTGCGCTCATAGCTAAGCCGCTCACTCTCCTCTTACGAAACATGACTACTGAATTCATTCTGACAGTGGAGGCAATTCAAGCTCAAGAAATCGTCAAAGATCGAATTACTTCGGTTCCTGTCTTAGTTCGAATTGATTATGTTGCAGCTAAGTTGATTACTCGGCTTCCCCGCGAATCAGATGAAGGCCTTCTTGTTGTAGGCGTCGACTCATCCTGGAAAGGATCGGGCTGGGCTGTCTATCAAGTTAAAGACGGTCTCAAGCATCCCGCAATGTACGGCTCCTGCACCTTCAGTGAGACCGAGCAAAATTACGGACATCCCAAGACCGAAGTCTATGGTGTGTTCCGCGCTTTCAAGGAGTTGCGCCACCGCATTTTGGGAGTACATTTCCGACTTGATCATGACGCAAAATCGCTCGCTAAAATGCTCCGAGAGCCAGATGATGTTCCGAACGCGCCGCTGCTCCGTTGGGTATCGTGGATTCGCCTATTTGACTTTGAACCTAATCATGTTCGCGCTGAATCGTTGAAGATCGAGGACGTGCTATCGCGGCGTCCTGAAGTTGATACTGACCTCCCTTACGACGCGCAAGACCCCGAGGAATTTTTGGACGCTTACCTTGATACTGTTTATGCAGGTATTTACAATGCGCCCTCGGGAGCAACATCTACATCCGCAGCTAAGTTCCTTTTTGATTCCCTACATGTAAAATACTCGAACGAGTTCATACAGAGTTGGGGACTATCTGGAAGCGCGATTCCAATTTACAAGAAGTGTTCCGCGCTCACTGTAGTACCCAAGCTGAGTACTCTCGAACTTCCATGGGAGACTTATGATTCTTCAGCCCCCTACTCGCTCTTAGCATGAACATCGATGAGGAGTGCTTTGTCTGACGGTCTACGGCGTTTGCCGGAGTTTTATGCGCGAAAATCAACGGTGACGTGCAAGGGTGAATTTCTACTTGGGAGCGAACTGATCACCTTAGAATTCGAATCCCAGGAGACTTATACTCAAAGTATCCCCCTCGGAACGCCTGCGAGCGTTTTCTCTCGTCACAAACACGGAAAGCGTGATCAGGATGGGGCGGGATATTTTCAAGAACTCAGGCAATTTCTGTCCACCGGTACATACCCATCGAGCTGCAGCACGGACAAAGAGAAGGTGCGCTTCTTAAAACGTTCTCGTCGATTCTTATTGCACCAGGAGCGCCTCTGGTTGGCCCCACCAAAGGTCTCTGAGACGCTTCCGAGACTGGTCATTGAGGACCCGGACAAGCGCGGGGAGCTTATGGCACAAGCGCATAATGATTGCGTTCATAAAGGCCGAGATGCGGTTTATTCACATTTGAAGGAGCGATTTTATTGGCCCAATATGTTCGACGATATCACGTACTTTGTACGCTCGTGCATAGAGTGTCAAAAATCGATCAAGAAAATCCCTGCGCTCCCATATAACGAATCTTGGCAAGCACCTCTCTTACGCCATTTTAATCTTGTCCTGGATCTGCTGCAGCATTCCTCGACGATGTTTGCATGACCAACTCCGACTCCGACGAGACTCCCCCCAGTGATGTGGTAAGCGAGGTGGAAGGTCAGTTGGAATTGTCGCTGTCTTTCAATATGTTGACTTCCCATGCGGGAGTTCGCGCATCATTTCCTGGTCGTCGCGCGGATGGCCCGTGATTTTTTGGCTATTCCAGGAACCAGTGTTTCTGTGGAGCGGTTCTTCTCGCGGTCGTGCCATCTATGCCACGAGGTGCGGGGATCTATGAAAGCGGAGACGATCATGAAAGCCATGGTAACGAAGATGTGGATCGGGGCAGGGTATCTGGATTACTAGTCATGGTACCCGTGTAGTTGCGCGCTGCGTGTATGACAATTTTCCATGGCTCAAAAATACCCTTTAAATATAGTTTAAACAGTTTTAAACAGTTTTCTGACCGTTTTCGTTTAGTTTGGGCTCAACCTCAAACGGAAATGAAATGGTTGGAGCCTTGGCGAATCGCAACTACAGCCTACTCAATGTGCTCAGTCATAGTATGCTCTCTTGTGAGTGGTGGTGGATTGCGAGACACAACCTGTATACTGCCAAACATAGACTCCCCTGGTACGTCAAGGTGCTGTGGTCAGCAAAGCGCCGAGTCTGTAGTGTTAGCGCTTCAAGTGTGTCAAACAGTGTCAAGTCCGCTGGATATGCCAGGACTTGCACTAGCAGGTGAGTCTTCCCCATGGTGCACCGAACTTGACATAGGACGAAGCACTCAGGAGCACGCACACCAGTGAAGATGGTGCCCACTCGGCAGTGCACAAGGTGCACTGCACCTACATGCCATCACTCGCTGCCATGTCTGCGTGCAGTGGCGCTCACAAGAGGACACGAGTCTGTGGCATGCGCAGGTCGTGCCGAGGAGGTTGGGACAGGGGAGTATTCTCCAAGTCATGCGCACGCCCAAGCACAGCGGGGATGGAGTGAATGAGTCCGAGTGTACATGAAGGCACTAATTCTCATGCGCAGGACGAACATTTCTCTGAGCCCTGGACAACACCGACCTGGCAGTAGACGACACTGACTCTGTGCAGAAGAGCTGCACATCGCATGAGACTAGCCCGAGTCACCGGCACTCAGAGCGCGTCGGCCGTGCATGGGAGAGGACAAGCACGAACGTGCATGGCGATTGGCACAGGGCCAGACACGATGCACACTCACGGGCAGAGGGATCTTTGCGGGGGACCGGGAGGGAATCGAGTTGGCTGGATGTGTTAGGTGCGAGTACGATAGAGTTAGTTGGAGGAACTTAAAACGTACCAGCCTGTGTACTATTGTGTGGGAGGAAATCATCCAGAGGGAGAAGGGGCAATGAAAGGTGTGGGTGGTTGCGTCAAATTCTGCGTGAAGAACCTAGAAAGCTCAAGGGTGATGTTCCGCGCCCTGAGCCTTCGGAATCTGGCAGAATCTGCGCGTCTACACGTCGTATTATGGCGAATGGGATCTTTGAGAGCTCAGGAGCAGTTTTCCGTGCTCCGAGCCCAGCGAACATTGCCGATCCCACGACCGGACCTGGTACGCCGAGCCACAGCCAGCAGGCATAGCTTAGAATCCCTAGCCAAATTCACGCAGATTAGGATACCGAAGAGCAGTTTGGTGTGGAGTATGCACATCGCGCGTGGTGGTTTGCTCTTGTGTTTGACATTGAAGCTGATTGGCGAGCAACACTTTGGCTGTGTTTACCGTCCGAGTTACGTTCATCTCCGCACCTCTATTCCACTCTACTGCCTCTGGGACAGTGTATCTGTGTGTAGTGATTGGGCGACCTTTGTTATTTCCCCTTCATCTCAACTCCACTCCTATATATTCATAACAATACATTGCCTCAAAAGGTTGTCCTTACTTCCCTGCTGTCGACACATTTGCTTATAAAAACCATTATAAAATCACAGGCAGTTACATATGCGTCGACTCCACAAGATAATTCTAGGCTGCAGTGAATTAGTACCAATTATGTTTTCATTCAATTATAGTGCATGACATTGCCTCCCCTAATTTTTGAATCTTAGGCATGCATACAATCGCTTCCCCCTCCTTTACTCGTCTCCTCACACCCATGTTAATTCTGTGCACCTCCCATGCTCCTTATTTGTTCAAAACGGAGCTCGAGATTTCTTTCAATTAACCCTTCAACATGGAGCAAACACTGTAATTACAGATACTGATTCAATTGTTCCCTTCATGGCAGGCTATTCTTCCGACCATCTCTGCGAAATTATTCAGTACATCCCTGAGTTCGATGTCGACACACCCAACAAGACCTGGAGCATTGCTGAGTCCACACTACGCAATATTTATGGATTTATCGACGAGCAACCGCATGTCCAATTGCAGGAGTTACCGGAATTCTGTCGAACACATTCTGCTACGCAATAAATTGAACTTGAGCAGTGCTTATGTGACTTTCTTTTCATTGCAGCTAGACACGTCAAGCAGGGTGATCTAACCGTTTCTGAATGCGACTGAGCAGCATTCAGAGTTGCATGAGGCCACGGTTTATCTTGCGAGTCCCCGAGCATCAATGTACCCCTTCCAATCCGATACTGCTGATTAATTCTGTAGCCATTTTGCGCGAGTTCCTTCACGATGACTACCTATGGAGCGAGCCCAGAACGAGCTCTACACTCGTCCTGATTGTCTAATGAGCTGAGTCGACCATCAATTCCCTCCATTACCAAGCTCATCCCACCCCCTTTTCCAATTGCGCCCAATTTATACATCGATTTGAGCCTCTGTACCTCCAGAGCCCGATCTACCTTCTGGTTCCGCTATAAACAACACTGTGTGTCACTCCTGGCCGTTTCCGCCTGGATAGAGCCTGATTACAATGAGTTATATTATGCGAACACTGACGGACAGTTCCAACTCCGTTTCTCTTGCAATAGACTTCTTATGTCCCAAGTTATCGAAGTTCGAGGAAGGTCGGGTGTATTACTGCTACAACGAGCCAATTACTGATACCTCCTCCGAACTATTAGATTTATATATGGATTCTGAGCCAAAATTGAGTTCTACTCCTCCTCCCATTCCACCTGAATCTGCCATTTATTTCGATAGATCTGAATATGATCTCGACAACATCTGCGGTTTATACACAAATGTTGAGCTGATCCAGCTAAGTTTCCTGCTTCTCACCCCATTTCCGCCCTCAATTACGACTTCGAGTGCGATTCAATCACTGAATTTCTCGAGTCAATTTGCCCTGAGTAAAAATCCACCTAACTCATCCCTGCTTTCATGAAATGCACACGCAATTTTGATTTGGTTTCCATCCACAAGACCATCGTAACCGCGGACGAGCACGATTTGTTCAGCATCTGCGACCTGTATTCTGATTTTGAACAGTCCAAGCTGAGTTATACTCTCCCATCCACCCCGATTTAGAGCCCGAGTCCATCACTGATTTAATTATCGAGAAAATTTTGACCCACAAACCATCTCACTTCCGCAAACTTGAGCCATCTGAGCCATTTCAATTTCGATTCCAGTGCCTCTACCAACGACGATTTTGACGAAGATCTGCGCAACATTTTTGAACTTTACAACGAGCCTTTCAAACGAGCTGAGCCCCAGCCTGTCTTTTGTGCGCCTCTCACGTTCTTGATTTTGTCCCAGAGTTGCCTGTGTTCCACATTGAATCTGTTGCAATCATCCAGCCAACTGATTATCCTCCAAGCTATCAGGGCTCAATTATTGCTCAAGAGACGTGTGTTGTGTTTGCACACAAGGATCCGAGGTGATTTGCCTTCGAAATTGCTTGCTCTGGCTTGATATACATCCTCACAACCCTGCTCCATCGCTTTTATTCCCTTATTGTGTACTCTCGAACTGAACTCCATGCTGACTTTAATTTTGAAAGCTTAGCAAGGCGCAACTTTCTTGTAAGCAATCAGGGCGTGAACACAAATCGCCCTGCTATTCGAGTTCACAGCATATCAACACCCTCAGACGCGACGCGACTTCAATTGTTGCAGTCCCACTTCCACAAGACGAGCTTTCTGATTTCCTGAACTCCAAGAAATGCTTGAACGATCTCTGACTCGATTCCGATACCCATGACACCAAGCACCAGCCTTTCCTTTGCTTCCCATCTCATGTCCATGGTCACGTTCCAGAGTCATCCGAGGCGAAGGTCGAATCCGCCATGTCCGGAAAGCCCCAGGCAACCCAGTGACCCATTGAGGACTTGATTCTTGATTCTTGTGCCAAATCCAAGGGATACTGAAGCACGGTATCATCCACGAGGACAATACTCAAACTCGATTCTCAGCATGTTAGGGACATTTGTGCATTTTAAGCTTCGCTGGCCTGCATCGGTGTGTGTCGGGGATATCCTTAAAATTTAGATTGCCTGTAGCAAGGCGATGACTCTGAAGCGGACTGGGTTGCTGGACATTTCAGACAATTAATTAATTCATTCCAAGGCTTTGTGAAGACTCCGATACGTGCGGCGTGTGCCCCGGGTTCGGGGATGCTGTAATTGTTTACATGGAATAAGGCTATATATTGCACCCTGCCCACTGGGGCAGGCAACTATTGTTAGATTTTTGGCGCAAACAACCCGGACAGATGATACAAATATGCCAGCGAACATCCAAGGGGCTTGAATGTCTCCGTTCTCTCCATATTCAGCATTATTCCTGCCGAAAATACACATTTATGCATGTGGCATAAAATGCGAGCCGTCAAGCTCCACCATACTACAAGATCTTCACCGCAAACGATGAATTTGCATTTTTGGATTGTTTCCTCCATCATTCACATCTCGCTCCATGAGTTCTTGGTGGCAGCCTTATTCCTCTGGGAGATATACACCTATACATTTGGTATACAATGCGAAGCATTACGATACACCATCGTACAAGATGTTCATCCCACACGATGCATTTCCATTTTTGGAGACTTTCCCACATAATTTGCATCTCACACCATTAGTTCTTCTTGGCACCCTTATTTATCCGTTGAATGTACATCAATACATGTGGAACACAATGCGAGCACTAAAACTCCGCCATCATCCACAATCTTCAGCCCAAACAATGCATTTCCATTTTTCGATAGTTTCCCAATCATTTGCATCTCGCACCACAAGAGCTTTTTGGCAGCCTTATTCGTCAAGGGAATGTACATTTATACATACGGCCTACAATGCAAGCATTTAATACTGTCCATAAAGTATGTGTACAAGGACCATGGATAATGTCCTACCATATTGGGACATTGGTGGTGAGTTCCCAATTTGGTAATTGACCCTCGTTTCAGTCATTTGTCATGTCAGCCTTCCATCTTAACCCTAATATTCCTTCTAACGGTACATTGTACATAATGTTTGTATGCTGAACCAGTCAAGCAAAATCAATGTGTATGAACATGGGGTTCCAAAATTTCGCAAATTGCGCAAATTGTGTTTTTTGCGTTTTTTTTTGCACTTGCACATGTTTGGCTCAACTGGCATCAAAGCATAGCATCAACGCCCGCGTGCCAGGTTACAACAAATGCAAAGCAATTGAAATGAAAGCAAGTTGTGCTTATACTACAAGTATTGGCAAATTGCGCAAATTGCGCGCGTTGCGCAAATTGCGTTTTTTGCGTTTTTTTTTGCACTTGCACATGGTTGGCTCAACTGGCATCAAAGCATAGCATCAACGCCTGTGTGCCAGGCTACAACAAATGCAAAGCAATGGAAATGAAAGCAAGTTGTGCTTATACTGCAAGTATTGGCAAATTGCGCAAATTGCGCACATTGCGCAAATTGCGTTTTTTGCGTTTTTTGCGCTTGCACATGTTTGGCTCGGCTGGCATTTAACATGTGTAAACAACATAGCCACATCCAGGACCCGCAAGCAACTGGAGTATATAGGAAACCCGACACAGCGACACGGGGTGTCAAACATCAGAAAACCCGACACACCTGAGAATTCCCGCACGTAGATCGGCAAACCCGACACATTTTCCCTCATGGGACACGCTTCTCAGCAAAACCGACACATTGTTCAGAAAACCCAACACAATGTCAGGAAACCCAACACAACTTCAGAAAATCCGACACGCACACTCGGCTAGTCTGGCTTGGCATTGGATCGCATCACTGTTGATTCGGTCTCTCACTTGTCTCTCACGTTTTTGTTTCTGCCCACGCGACACAATGGCGGCGCTTGCAGCACTTCTGATGCGCCTCCCCGACACCGTTCTTGAGCAGTTCCGTGACGCGGCAAGTCCGTTGATGTTCCATTTGATGCATTCTGATGTTCTACAGTCCTTCACCACTAATTTCAGGACGAAAAACGCGCAATTGTTTTCCGGCACCTCATGGGTTGATCTGGATGACCTCCAGGCATGGCTCCGTCAACGGGGAGATATGGATCACCTCCTTGATATCCCTGCCAGTAACAGGTCCGTGAATCCATGTCCCAATGATTCGCACCGCTGATTCCGCTGATTTGATTTCTTCTGATGACTAGCAATTTCCCTTTTGACCCACGCTCGATGTATGGCACGGAAGGATCTGTCGAAAACTCCGCATTCAATGGCTATCCCGCGGTCAATTTCGATGAAATCCGGTCCGCCACGCCGTCCTCTTGTTACAGCTACCACACATACGACGATTATCAATCTTCAAACTACTCGGGCCCCAGCTCCGAATTCGATTATCTCAGCGCATCTGGGGTTTCAACTCCCTATTCTGGTTTAGATCTCTTTGGCGACAATTTTTCTGAGCCAAATTTGAACTGGGATCGCTCACTGGCCGCACTTTTTAATTCAGCAGAGACATCTGCTCTCGGGTCTGGCGCCAATGTATCCTTTCTGCCTCCTGACAATCTTTCCTTCGCCGTGCTACCTTCGGGTTTTACTAATGCCGATCCTTCATTTGCGCCAGTTTTGGATCCCACCGGTGTGAACTCTCGCAGTTTGATCAGCTGCTTCATTTCTGATTGCGCCTGCAGCTGCTGCTGCCGGGTCCGACGCGTCCTTTTTCCCTCAGAATGCTGCTCCATCTCATCTGCGAGCCCCGGACCCAGCCAGTATGAATTATCCTACAACTCATTATGATGTTCAACTCACTCTGTGACACCGCGGCTGCAGCTTTCCTATCACCGCCGCAAGAGAACTTTAAGTTCGAAGATGGGAACCTGAGATTGATGACACAGGAAGAGATAGATGCAGCTGGCGAGGCGTGGCAGTGGGTTCGCTCGGACACCGTCTGGCTCGATAAGGACGTGTCGTCCGATGTCTACATCCCAACGCATCCTTTTTCTGTCACCAAGAACCTCAAGGTCGGCCGCATCGAGCGCGTCCACGGTATTCCTTCGCAGTTCCCTGTTCCGCGTCTGCCGACCGCTTACCTCGTGGATTTCTCTTCGAGTCGGGACACCTACAAGGATGACGATGGTGATATGATCAACCTCGACAAGATTCTCAAGGATAAGGTGCGTAGTGTCTTCCCGCGATGCATACAGGCTCTGATCATTGTCAGGACTGTCATTCTTGGGACGGAACTCCCGGCGAGCGAGCGAAAAACCGAGCCCCCATGATAAACGGCCAGCTTTTCGCAAGCATCGGGCAGTTTGCTTCCGTTCAATGTCGACGATCGCGACAGACATGCCAGGGTATACATCACTGTGAATCCATCGACCCTTCACTCATCAATGTCGAGCGCTACGAGCTTGACCCCCATGCGCGGAACGCCGTGAATTATGCAGCGTCTGAATCAGGGCAGTGGAATTCAAGATAAAGCCATTTGGTGAGTATTTCATATCCCTTTCTCATCGCAACACTCATTGTAGTTAGCTACGTGAATACCGTCAAGGGAATGAAGTGCACAGCTAAAAATGCCTCGGGCGGTGCATGCGGCGGGTATCAGGTTCTCAAAGAAGCGGTGAAGGCTAGTGGGATCTAACTGGTTCAATTTTGGTCTCTCAATCGAATACAGGAGCTCCCAAACGGCCGAAAATATTACTTTGCATGCAGCAACCATTCGAGTTCGTGGAAGAACCATTCAGGAATCCAGATTCCTCCAGATGTCGACGAGAATTTATGTATCCGCCTTTTCCGGGGAGAATCGATCGTCGATGGTGCGCTAGATTCGACTGGTGAGCCTTGCAGTCGCATTATTGGTAGCGGATCGGGAAAGAAGGGCAAATGTGAATGTCGTGAGTCTTTTTCACGCAGGGGCTATCCGGTTGCGTACTGTTCTTATTTTCCGCAGCATTTCCGCATACAAAGGACGGCAAATCGCATGTTGCCACCATGCGCAAGCTCAGTTGTGAGGCTGGTACCACTTTCCTCGTCCCTTTAGACGAGGAGAACATACCTTTGGTAGTCGTAGTTCCGAAACCCTTCCGCCCTCATACACATCCACCTCCACCCGATACGAAGGTTCCTACCCATGTGAAGCTCCTTTACGAGCAAGCTATCCGTGCCTTCGGAATTTCCATCGCAACCGTGAACAAAGTCGAGCAGGGTGCGTCCGTTTTTCCAAGGAAACTCAAGTTCTGACACCAGTCCTAGCCGCATCCACCATTCAGATTATGGGCGCCGCCCCGGGATTGGTTCATCCATCCCTTCTGCACGCACCGACAAAGCAGGCAATAATTTCGGCCCTCAAGCGACGCGAACTCGGTGGCGACAAGTCCGGATGGGAAGGTTCGATTTTCATTTCGACATTAGTTCTCTGCTGAGATCCCCATTCGATTCAGGTCTCTTTGATTTATATAAAGCTGATCAGGAGAAAGACCCTCGGGAGCGCTACATGCATTCATTTGATTTCCTCCCCGGTCGTAGTCCACCTTCGGCTGTCATTACGACGTTCGAGAACATTCTTCTCGAGTGTGTCCACTATGTTCGGAGTCTCGATCAAGATACGACGTTCAAGCGCATGAAAGCCGGGTTGTTGAATGAATACGAGCTGACCGCATTCTTCACCCCACTTAATCGACGTACGTCTTGATCGTATAACAGGTTCACTTTATGCAATGCTCACATGGCTCTAGTTTTCACCTTCGGGCGGATCTACATGGACGCAAAGGACGCAGATGCCTTTGAATTTGCGTGGGATAAAATTGACGAAGCGTTTTACGGTACAACAGGGAAACATTTAGCCTTCAAGGCATGGGACCCAGACGGATGGCTGGTGACCGTTTCGGGTGACATGGAGGCAGCGCCATGGATCGGAATGGCTCGGTCCTTCATCAAGCGCATGGATAGTGACAAACGCCCGACTGTGGATGAGTTCCTTCCCAAAGTACTACGGATATGCCGTCGGCATGCTCTCGAGTATGTATATCAAACTAATTCTTTCTCTCCCTCTGATTCTGCATCCAGAGGTTTACGACACAGTGTGAAACCCCACGTCGATGAAGACCAATGGACTCGCTTTGAGGGTATTCTTTCCCTCAAGACACGCGATGAAGTAAATGAGTTCAGCGACTGGGTTTTTTCACTCGATATTAAACCAATCACCGGTATGTGCTCTCCATGAATGCTTGTGTTTCATCTGAATAATCTCAGCATGGTGGAATCACAAACTCAACCACAAATGGATTCTTCCAGGGCTACTCGAGTGCCTCTCTGGTCTCTCACACGAGGACTGGCTCACCACGCCTTTCACGTCGAACGGTAACGAAACTCAACATCACTGGACTAATTCTCAGACCGGAATTGGTCTTCCCGCATGAGAATGCATTCTCAGGTTCGACCCTAGCCTCCTCAACGTTCCGCGTTAATACCGTGTAGGGCAGCAAAAGCTGACCACGCCGTGGGCGAGCAGTTTCAAGCCTCTCTTGCCAGTGGTATTATGGCCAACAACCGTAATGAGCTAAGTCACCGTACCACGCGAAATGCGAAGCGGCATACTAGTACGATGGAGAAAGCCAAGCGAGCAAATGCGGGCAACAACAAGATAAAGGAACTCAAGGCCGAGCTCTCCATACTCATAGCGGAGTCGAAGGCGAGTTTATTCTTCCGAATTTTCCACGTCTCTGAGCAGATCGCAGACGAGTTCCTCGGGTGTTGTTCGTGTAACGCAGAAGAGCAAGGCGAAATCCCTTAGTATTGCTTCTCCTCTGTTTCATATTGTTGCTCACTTGAATTTGTTGCAGCAAAAGATGCCGCCGGTCGGACCAAGGCACCAAAGAAGAAAACCGCAGACGAAAGGGAGTTAGACGGTATTCAAATGACCTCACCAGAAGGTATGCAGCGCCCGCAGATATTTTCTTGTTGTTTATCTGCTCAACAGTGCACGTTGAAGCTGGTGTACAATCTGACGCGCTCCAACGGGAGAACGAGGGAGGTGCCTCTCAATATGAATTAATGATTGCAGCGAGCCTCGACGCTGCCAATGATGCCATGGTAATTTCTTTGGACGACGCAGACCTTGGTGTTCCTTCAGTCAATCCCAGTGAGGAGTCCCTGAACTCATGGGGAACAACGATCTAAAAAAGACTTTCTCAGTTTCTCCGTCCGCCCCTTCCCCCGCCTCTCCCCACCCCGCACCCCCAACATCATTGTCGACTCGTCGATCGTCACGAAAACGGGGAGCACCTAAAACGCACGATGATGCTCCTGCGCCGAAATCGAAGAAGACCGAAGCTGCCACCGCACTTGGAGCATCAAACTCCGCGAAGAAATGGTCAGTAGGTTACCGGTGTATATAACCTCTGGATCTAAACTTGCACTACATAGTGTGAAGCGAAAGCCGAAGTCGTGGAGCGTCCGGCACACAGACGACAAGATTTACACGTCGTTCGAATTTCTTGCTCAGTTCCCGCAGGAATATCGTGCATTGTACGGTGATACTCCGCCTGCGTAGTCGTAATCCATGTACTTCTTTTCAAACATGACTTGTGTGCTGCAAACCCAGCAATTTTGGACTGAGCATGTATGACAATATTAATGCGACTTAGTCTGAACAGTGTGGCCGTTCATTGCATACATGTACCGAACGGCACACTCCTTTTCGGTGAGTCGGAAGAACGTGTTGAAATACAACTAAGGGAAGGAAGGAAGGAAGGAGACCCGATAACGCGTGTTTTGCGTCCACAAATTGTGAATGAGTATTCTCGGAGTCAGAGAAAAAGAAGGGAAAAGGATTCAGATGCAGGAATGAACCCCCAGGTGCGCGCCTAAAAAACGTAATATCTGTTCCTACGTGTCTCTTCTGTTTAGGTTCTTCCAGTGCATTAGCTCGACTCAACCCTAGGTAAACTGTGGTTGAATTTTGACATTTTACCAGTTTCACTCAACCATAATATATATATAGCCAGATCGCTTCCCAGATGTCCTCGCTAACCAGAAACGCTCAAATCAAACCCGGATCGCCTCCGCTCTGCATGGCTGACACGTTTCGCTTGTATTGCGGTCCAGTGAGTTGAATGTCAAGGTCTACTTTTTGTGGGTCTTACTGGCTTGCGCAGACGAATTCGAAGCAGGAAGAAGTTGATTCAACTCAGATACTTTATCGACTAGGAAGAAGTGGTGGGTTGTGTATGCAATCACCGATAGCAAACCAAAGTCAAGAGCGAAGGGAGTGAGTGAGATCCGAGGAGTTGTACTGATATATTATGGTACATTCCGGCTATCTGCAGTACTTATGTGCTCCAAATGTATCTTCCCATAGTTGAAACAATGGCTCGGGAGTTGTCGGTTAGCGGGTTAGCGGGGCTTGCCTCCCGAACCACGCTCGGCGTACTCGGTGATGCGACATCATCAATTGCATCAGTTCAACATGAAGGGTATACATACTTGGCAATGTGTCGGAGCTGAAGAGAATTAGGCCTATGTGTTGGCTTTTCTGGGATGTGTCGGACTTCATGAAGGCTAGCCGCCGTGTCGCGGTGTCGGGTTTTAGGGAGCCTCAGTAACTGGCACCGTCCGCATTTGTGTGACGCCCTCTCTCACCTAAACGCATCTCAGTTTCGCGTCGTTTTGCCGCTGATGCCTCCTGTCTTCTCTAAAAATGTCTCAGCATCTTCCTCTGGCCCTCCACAGTATACCTTCGCAGAAATATGCGCGAAGGCCATCAAACACGTTGGATATCAGCCATGCCTATGGCAGATCCGAGTTGTCAAAGCCATCCTCAAGCACGACGGTGATGTCGTGTGCATAGTGGCTACGGGATCTGGGAAGACACTCACCTTCTGGTTGCCCCTGCTATTATGGCCTGTGGGCATCCAGTTGGTCATTAGCCCATTAAATATTCTCGGGGAACAAAATCTCGAGCAGTTGGCAGCTATGGGTGTGAAGGGCATCAATATCACGGCAGATAATGCTAATGCAGACAACTTCCGGGTGCGTGTATGCCGCAGCATCAATCCCATCGCGTTAAACTAATCAGGGTGCTACATAGGATATCGAGGAAGGAAAATACCGAGTAATCGTGACCAATGTGGAGATGTTGATGAAACAGGACAGGGGCTTTGAGAAACTGTGGAAGAAACCGGAATTCACGCATCGCCTCATCAGTATTGCATGGGACGAGGGCCACTGCGTGAGCAGGTGGGCAGGGTTCTGGCCGGAATATAAGGAGGTTGGCCGCCTCCGTTACCTTATCCCGCGGGACATTCCTTTTGTAATCGTTTCTGCCACGCTCCCCCCCTATAGATCTTGGGCTCAGTTCTGTGGACAGACTGGTGGCTGTATACTTTTGAGTGTAGAAAAAAAAAAACCAACTCAGAATTTTTTCCGATTTGTACAGTCAAAAGTGTACAGCCACCAGTCTGCTCACAGAACTGAGCCCAAGATCAATAGGTCGGAATCTCAGCAATTAAATACACAAACTAGTACAACATCACTGCACGAATTTAAGCCAAGGACGGTAGGTTGTTCACCAGTATCTTCTCGAATTTATCGAAAGTAATATGGTCCCCAAGCGTATCATCTTCGAAGGTAGTAGAGGCTGAACCAAGCATCACAAGCGTTTGGGCCTCCGTCCGTGCATTATAGGCCTTCCTGAACATGTCGTGCAGGAGCAGGATCCACCTGCGGAGGGCGAGAAAGTTGGATGTTGGTGGTACCGTCATGGCATCCGCGAGGAATTGCCTCTTCTTTGGGAGGAGAGCTGTCGTGGGGAGATGGTCCCATGCGTCGAAAGGGGGATTGTCGATCTTCTTCCCTTCGTGATACTGACACACGACGTAGGCCAAGACGTACAAGAGCGATTCGAGATCGAATCGAAAAACATGAGGCGGAGGAGGATCGGTCTCAAGGAGGTCCATCGCCATGTACGGCTCGGTTCCGGTGCGCTGTTTGGATGTCGAGCGAGGTTCCTTGCCCATCACAACCGACAAGTCGAAATCGTTCAAGACGCCGTAAATCTTCCCGTCTATCCTGCGATACATCAAATTATTGTGGCTGATGTCGCGATGCATGATATTAGCTTTCTCGAATAACCATCGGTAGCCTGTTGAGATAAGACTTAGGAAAACGAGGTCACTAATCCAAAAGGGTAGGCGTACATTTGAAGATACCGTGGAACGCTTCACCCAATTCGGCCGCAGTCATCAGCTCCGTGATCGGACGAAGTCTCTCTTGAACTACAATGCGGAGAGCCCGGAGTTCGTAGTCCTCCCCAAAGTGCTCAGACAAACGCCGCTGAGGAGAATCTGCGTCGAATTCTTTCTGCTCGGCGTGCAGAATCTTCGGGAGGTGGTTGAGGACCCAGGAATCGCCAGATGCGGTCGCCAAATCGGTGGCTATTTTGACGAGATCGGCCTCGGGCGTTCTGGTTTTCGCCGGCCAACTCCATTTCACGATCACCTCCTGCTCCTTGCCCTCCACCTCCATCTTTGCCCGGGAAACGCACGTGCCGCGCCCGATGATCCCGTGGGACTGGAAGATCGTTTCCCCCATGGTCAACGATCGTCCATCGTTTAACTTGATGTCGAAACCACCGAAAGGGTGAGTTAGCACCCCTTGGCTGGGGTAGAGCTCAGTGGGATGCGGTGCGTTCAAAAGAGGATGATATCCCCATTGATTCTCCGTGAGATCTACGACGCCTTTGAGCATAGTGATGAACCGCGCGGTGTCCTGGGCGAGGTTGAAGGATTCCGATTTAACGATGATGGAGCGGTCGTAGTACAGCAACTCGATGAGGTCGTTCGTGATGAGTGCGCCTATAACGTGGCTGCGAAGGCCACCGTACGTCAACAATTCGAGCGCATAGCTGGCGCACTGAGTCCGTGAATCCTCCTCCTTCTCTGGATTCACCTTCGCCGGGTTCGAGGCGCGCTTTTCGCTGGACCTCGTCGTCGTCGGCGGACCAGCTGGTGCATCTGCTCTCGGTCTCAGTTCCCGACTGCTGGGGGGAGGGGGGGGCTTTTTCACCGCTTTCTCCGGAGCGGTTGGAGGAGAGGCTATCTGAGTCGATCTAGAGGACGCCCGAGTACCTGTTCATAAGTGCGTCAGAACGGCAGGGTCACAAGCATATCTGCACGTATGTACCAGGGTCAACGCCACCAGGGACGAACTTGAACTCCCAGAATGCGATAAGCTCCATCCAATGAAATGCATTGAGCCTGCCTGGCCCGCCGTCGGAAAGGTTGTCGGCGTCGGTGCGAGCACCGAGGGTTAACGCGGCTTTCCAAATACTGACCACGTTGGGCTTCCGCTCCGCATCAGACCCGAGGACAATGGTAGGGACATCGCGACAGAATTGAATGTTAGCTTGTTTCCCGATACAGTAATTAGCCAGCTCGACGAACGGCTGATACAGTTCGGTTTCGTGCTTGTACGCTGTCCACCGGTTGTACTTGCTCATATATTCCTGGAATTTGGGGTCGTTCTGCGCTCTGCTGGTGCCCTGGGCGTTGGTAATGCGTAAAATCCATTCAAAAAACTGCGCCACGGTGATTGTCCTTTCATGAGTAAGATCCTCCTGGAGGTACAGTGCGTAGTCCTTTTGAGTGTGCTCGGAGGCGAAATTTTGGTGGCTTCCCGAACCCCTGCTTCGCGGAGTGGAATCTGGGATAGGTGCTGGTGCAGATGGAGGTGTGGACATGGTGCTTTGTTGGAGATGACGTGGGCACATGTCACATGTGGCAGTGCTGTGATGTTGATGTGACAGACACCGTCTCTCACCAGGCCCCCGGAAACTACCATGTAACCCTGTCCGGGTTGAGCCCAAAATCTGGGCAGTTTTACCTTATGAAATTTGGCCTTCTGGACCATCTTTTACTCTATCTCGGACAAGGTTTTAGGAGGTAAAATTGTGATT
The DNA here is from genome assembly GCA_029204085.1 of Mycena sp. CBHHK59/15. Classification (NCBI taxonomy): domain Eukaryota; kingdom Fungi; phylum Basidiomycota; class Agaricomycetes; order Agaricales; family Mycenaceae; genus Mycena; species Mycena sp. CBHHK59/15. The sequence goes on along the minus strand of JARGXW010000138.1, from coordinate 229,329 downwards.
TTTCTCACAGCTCAAATTTTTGGGCTGATCGACTGGGAATTGGTCTGTTCTGGCGTGTTAAATCAATTCAAATCTCTGATCAGCGGCGTTTAACACAGATGTTTGTGCCAAATCTACACCATTCCATCGCTCCAGCCACATACACACCAAAAAAAGTTCTGCGCTCTGCACAATTTACTCTATGGCGGACAAGGTTCCCTGGTTTTCAGGCTCTTTTACTCTATATCGCGGACTAGGTTGGGGGTCATTTTGGGCTACAGTTTTACTCTATCCCGGACAGGGTTACATGGTAGTTTCCGGGGGCCTCTCTCACCTCACCGGCTAGGGTCTTGTTTATTACGCTTGTTTATAAACAGCGGTTTATAAACCGGTTTTTCAATGGATCGGGCAAAATGGCCCGTTTTTAATTACTAAAGCTTGATCCGGAGCCGCCAATCTTTGATGGCTCGCCAGAATTTTCCTTCAGCGACGCCAGCTCTGAGGTGTTATGTCTGGCACTGGGGTCACCTACTACGACGAGGAACTCAAATGCTTGCACCGCTTGTTCAAGGCCTTGCCCGAGAGCATTCCGGCCGGAGATGCCCACAACTTTCTCGGATACGTGCCGAATCCAAAGAAGGTGCTTGACATCGGCTGCACCAAGCCTATTGTCAGTCATGCCCTAGAGGTATCCTTCGGCACCCGTCAAACACCTACGGGCGTGAAAATTATCCCGACATTCAAGTCCCGTAGGCCTGGTTTGGAAGAAGTTGTTACCGTGCTTCGCGATCATATCACTGGAAATGCGGGCTCGAATTTGCTGCTCACTTTGTGATCTCACACAGGGGGCTATCAATGCAATTGAATCTTCCGGAGCCCCGGTAAGCTTTTGTGGTCGTTCGCAACAAAAAACTCGTATTTTAGGCTATATCCGAGAAACGGTTTATAAACACGTTTATAAACAGCCTGTTTACAAACCAAATTCAAAAAACGGTTTATAACCCCCCTGAGAATTATAAACAAGACCCTATCACCGGCTCCTTTGACGGCCTTCCCTGGTCGCATCCAGCGGCTGAAAGCTGCGCGCGAAACCTGGGTTCGATTCAGCGCAGAGTTCGCATAAGGCGGCGAAATCGCGGCGGCGACTGAGTCACAGCGACTGCGTGCGTGGATGGATAAGACAAACGACTTCTGCGAGTCAGAGTTGGGAATATTCAGGCAGGCAAGCCGCAAGAGCCCCAACCTCTCCCTTGTCGTTCACAACAGCCGCGAAATGTATGCGCGCAACCACACGTCCACCTATATCAAGCGATGCTCTCCTGCAATGCGGAAGTTCTTCCGTCGCATGGCGCGCTTGCAGGATGAATCCGGCGCCAATGTTCAACAACGTCGGGAGATTGTTCAAGTGTGCAAGAATGCAGCCAACAAGCGTGCGGAAAGAGCCGAGAATCTTGAGCAGAAGAAGCGGCAGCGCAGAGAAAAGCAAGCGCGCGTCATTCCAGTCCTCACCGTCACCGAGTCAGTACATCTTGCCTTCATCGCACTGCGCACAGAGGGCTACATGACGCTCGAGCGCATCAACTGCAGTGGTTGTTTGAACATGGCGTCATCTGCATTCCCAAGACGAATAAACCAACGCGGCAAGGAAAGGCCCGAGCGATTGGCTCTTTGGTTGAAAGGTGTCCGTGAGTATGTGGATTCTGGTGCAGTTCGGGGTCCAGAGGTTGACGTGATTGATGATGATGACGAGAACGAGCCAGAGGATGAGGCCGCGGCCATCTCGAAGGCTCTCGGCGACGACGAGGATGATGGTGAAGATGAATTGTATGACTCCGAGGAGGAATGGTATGAGGGCGATGCATAGCGTATGCTCACCATCACCCTATATTTAAATAATTTGTTTATAATCATGTATTTTCACATTTGTAAATTCGTCTATTGGTGTACAATACTCACTACTAGTATAATCAACCTCTTCGTGCCCTAGAAACAGTCTCAGGCGTCGGCGTTGAAGAAAGTGGAAGGATTTCGGCCTTGATGTGCTTAGTCAGCTAACGATCGCCGAATCGGGGCTGCCCATACCCACCTCTCTAGGCGGGCTGGACGCGCCATTGGCTCATCCGCTTCGCGTCCCGCACTCCCGAGTGCCGACCGACTTATGGAACGACTCGGAAATGAGCCGAAGTTAAACGATGACAGATGTCATTCACTCATTCTCAAGACAGGTATTCATAAATTTCAGACAAATTCCAGGCCAGCCGATATTTTTTAGACCAGGGGTAGAGCAGTCAGCCTTCGCCTTTATGCTCGTACCTCGCATGTTGTAGTCTGTTGATCAACTTGATCGTGTGATTGGTGGGCCGCGTCAAGTCACATCACATGATTATTACCGTGTGCCGAGTACCGTGCTGGATCCCGACACAAACCCGCCCCCCGACCCTCGTCACAGTCACCGCCTGATTCCACTGATCTGATTGATCTCCTCTGATGTGGCCGCGTTAGCCGAGTCCCATGCTCGAGCGCGAGTCCCATCCTTTAGCCCATCATCAATGGGACTTGGGCACTGATGATGGGAGTGGGACTCAGTAGCCGAGTCCCACTCCCATCCTTCTTGTATATACTCCGTCCGCCGTCCCTGCGAGCTCTCCCTGCTATCGCGTTCTTTGTATTTTCGGCGCTTGGTAGGAGCACAGCCATCCGATTTCCTTTTTGGGGGGAAGGCGCCTTTCTCCGCTCCAACCTCCTGCGCTTGCACACCTTCCGTGGCGCCAATTGCTCCGCCCTGTATCGGCGGAGTGTCGTGTACGACATGCACCGCGACCATCTGCACTGCCCTCTGGCCGCGCCGGCCTTCTGCAGCTGCACGATACCGAACGCGATGCGCACAGCGCCTGCGAAGCCACTACCCGCCTGCTTGACGCCCAGTGCTTACGACCTCACTCCCGGAAGCAGTGCTACACCCGGCCCCCGCGCACCCCAGATACGCCACGCAGCAGGCGCTGGCGTTCCTCAATGCATGTGTGCCCCTCGTCAAGGACCATTCTCTGCGCACCACAGCTATTATTTATAGAGCACCGCGGGGGGTTCATACAATAAGAACATACATTATTGTGTCTCAGGGAACTGTGTACTAGTACCTGGGACTTCTGTTTGGTGATATAAAGGAAAGCCAGAGTGAGCTCCGAACTACTGGCTGTAGTATTCAGAGCATGTCCGCGGGGTCACCGCGGGTATGTTGTACTCTGATACACGTACCAAGGAGATAGGAGATACATGCTATCAAGCGACCGTACAGTTGAGAAAACCCTCATAGTAACAATGTTGCGCGGATAGGCCATTATTACATAGCAAGGCGGCAAGGGAGTAGGTAAAGTAGCAGCGGGCTGTCAGAAAGGGGTCGAATTGGGCATCGAGGCAGGAGCACACAGCGGTCGTGGACGGCGAGGAGAGGGGAGAAAGTGCACGGCAGAGGGGGACGCGACCGGGCGTCCGCGACGGCGGGCATGTTTAGTCCTCCCCACTCCTTTTTCCCCGACCCCACCACCACCGCTCGTCGCAGTTCGTACTTCCAATGAGCGACGTCCGCATCGCCCGCGACGCAAATATCGCTCCTAGGTGGCGTTGAGGTTGTCCCGCGACGGACTCGCGCCTGCGTCTGTCCTCGGGCAGTCCCTTGTGGGGTTCGCTGCATCGAGGAAAGGGAGGGACGCACGCATGGTCGCGCCGCCGCTTACTCCGAGTGAGGCTAGTCGAGGGAGGGGCGAGGGCAGGGAGCTGAGCGGAAGGGCGATAGGCAGGGCGCGCGCGTTCACAGGAGCCGGCTGCGGGCAATGTGGACATTGAGTGCGAGGATGTCGAGGGTGCGAAAAGGTTTTGGAAGTTCGCGTGATGCGGCTGCGTGCAGGCGAGGCGGGCGTCGAGACCAGGGAAGATGCGGGCGGGATCGACTAGGGTTAGTGCGTGCCGCCGGCGTGTACGATTGAGCTGGACGCAGACCCGGGCAAAACACCGATGGCTGGGATGGCGTGGGGCGTACGCCGCTAGGCGCGGTGCGCGAGTGTCAGCGCGGAAGCGGCGGAGGCGCTTTTGGGACCAGCTTGCGATCTCCGCGCCACGGGAGCGTGCCGCCGTTGGCGAGAAGGTGTAGGGAGGCGTGGACGGATCGGAGCTGACCGCGTGAATGGCGATGGGACAGTCCAAAGGGGAGCTGGGAGAAGGATGAGAAAAGGAGGAAAGAAAAAGAGTAAGACATAAGAGTACGCACCGTAGGAGTCCCACGACGGGGTTGCGAGGGCTCGGAGATGAGAGCGGTGGGACGGCCGGGCCTCGTCGAAGCATCGCGCGAGGAGGTACGGCGAATCGACGCGCGTGCAAGTCGACTTGCCGCGCGTCGCGTTTGGACGAGGATCGAGGGTGGGCGTTACCCGGGGCAAAACTTCGATGGGTGGAATGACGGGGGCGTGCGCAGCTAGGCGGGGTTCCCCAGTGTCGTCGCGGAAGCGGTGGAGGGGCGTTCGAGGGCAGCCTGCGATCTGCGCGTTGCGGGAGCGTCCGATCGTCGGCGGGAATGCTGAGGGAGGCGGAGGCGGAGGCGGGCGACGCGCGTCGATGGGGATGTGACAGTACAAGAGGAAATCTGGGGGAAGGATGAGAAAAGAAAGGAACGGAGATGTAAGAGTACGCACCGCTATGACCACGGCGAGCGACCTCGAAGACACCGTCGGTGAGGGGCATGGCAGCCTTGCGCGGGCTGGGAGACGAGGGCGGTAGAACAGCCAGGATTCGTCGCGGCGTCGAGCGAAGTGGCACGGTGATAGGACCTCCGTGCAACTCGACTTGCCGCGTACTGTGCGGAAGCGGCCATACGGAGAATCGACCGGCACAGGCGACGCGTACGGCGCGGGAGCGCATCGCGTATACGACTGGGAGTAGCGGGGAGGCTCTGTGGAGGTAGAAATGATGATTAGGACCTGAAATAAGCGGGAAGGGATAAGGGCAGAATGCGTAGATAAAATTTACTCACCGGGATGGCAGAAACCGGCGAGATTTCGTCGTACACGCTGCATCCAGTGTACCCATGCCATAAGACGCCATTGGGAGGCGTTGTCACGTTGTGCGTTGAGTTGGAATCGAGAACACGATGGTTACCTGATTTTTAAAAAAGGAAATGTGAGCGGGGACTATTCTTTGAGAGAAAACAAAATGGGGACCTGGGGTGGGGCAGACGAGGGTCGTACACATGCGAAACGACACCATTAACATTGCTGTGTGGCGCTTGCGGCCCAAATACCAGATACGGTGTTTGCCTGATTTTTTGGGAGAAAGAATCAGCGGAGATATTTTCGACAGAAAGGTTTGGCAGAAGAGGAATAGCGACAGACCTTGGTGGAGGAGACGAGGGGAAGCTAGCGTTGAGGGTGTTGCAGCCGAGGGAGAGCGTCATGGGGATGGTGGCACGGGTACGGCGGCATTGGGGAGAACTGCGACGGCGACGCGTGCGACGGGCGGCCGAATAGCGATGGCGCCGCGGCGGAAGGGCGGCGACAGAGGGTAGAGAGGGGCGAAGGCGTGCACGCCGTCAACGGTGTGCAGGCCGAGTGAGTAGCTTGGGAGAAGGTCGTGGTCGTCGTGTGACGTGGCGTCGGCACCGCGCGGATGGCGGCGCCACACGTGCGCAAACAAACGCGTCGCGTGAGCTCGGGCAGGAGGCTGCAGCGGGTAGGGGCGCGTAGGGCGGGCGGAAGCGGCGGGAGCAGACACCGGCGTGCAGGTAGGAGCGGGTTCATCGGAAGTGAGCCGGGGATACGGGCCGGGGGTGCGGGTTACACTATGAAGCTGTAGCAGGATGAATTTCAACAAGACTTAGGTTGATTAATGCACTTCAACCTGTGATTGGATGATTTTAGGTTGATTTACTTCAACCTATATGTTAGGTTGAAGGTCCACCTACTATTTTCAACCTATCTGGAGGTGGAATTCACCTGTATTTCCAGCGAGCTCTATTCAACCTATGATGACTTCAACCTATTTTGAGGTGAAAAGACACCATCGGGTGTAAAAGACTTGAGATTCCACAAATTACATTACAATGCTATGAATATTCATTTCCAAAGGACTGTATGCAGCACAGAATAAGTACATATGACCTGAGCTCATAATATCGATCGAATACCTGTGCAAGTGGGCGCACATCTTGCGAAGTCCATTCAAACTCTGATCGATCACATGGCGATGGTGTGATTGATGGATTTGGTTGTGTCGCTTTCTTTCCTTCCTTCCTCTCCCTTCCCCACCCTCATCCCCCTGTGAGCTCGCTCTGTATGCCTCTGACGCCTGGCCGCAACCATCTGGATTGGGACTGATGTGTTCTGGAGAAGACTTGGATCTGTAGGCTACCACTGAAACACTTGATGAAGCACAATATCCGCTATCCTCTGGTGTCGTCCTGGCTGGTTTCTGCCTTCCCTATGGCTCTCAAGACTACTTCCTTTACCTCTGTCCTCAGGCTTCCTGCATGGATTCTTTCCCTTGTGCATTGTCCGCACTGCTTAGCATCTCCTTCAGCATTTCTTTTCTCGTGCACTGTTTGCACCACAGCCGCCTATCCTTATTATCCTGTAAGGGGGGGGGGCCCTACCTCGAAGCGCTCGTGCGATGGCACACATCGGCACCTGACGTAGGCGCGGAAGTTCTCTGTCGAGAGACCGAATTTGACAAACTTCTTTTGCTGCATGAAGACTTCGTTAGGAACATCGTAGACGACGTCCTTGCCAAACACAGGGGTAGTCAAGTGCTGCAAGAGAAAGAAAGAAAACCCAAACTCACCGTGTAAGCCCCTTCCGCATTGAACGCCGTCGACTTTCCGCCCAGGACGAAGTTGCTTCCCTTAGTAGTCAGGGCAACGGTGACCTTGTGGCCCAGGAGGATGAACGTGAAGACTTTTCCATACTTCAACTCATCAGACGACCGTTCTAGCGACCTGCTGGAGACGTTCAGATGCGCTCGGCATTGGGCTACAGGCGAGGTGACGGTGAGTTGGTGGTGGTGAGGGGACAACGTACGTTTCCTATTTTGGACGTCTTCCAAACCCGACTCCTACCAAGGCGCGTCGCCTCTTCACGTCAACATCACAGGTACGTGCTGGTGTGACAGGACGCGTCGAAATCTGATGAACCATCGTCAGATTTCGGGATCTCCACCCTCTGCAACTCCACGGGCCATGCCCACCCTCTTTGTGCCCGACGACATTGCTGCCTCTCTGCTCAGTGCTCTCTCCTCTGCCTCTTCTGCCCTTCCGCCGTCATTTGCAGAGCTGTGCACGCGTCTCAACCGCGCCCTGGCAGAGCAAGCCTCCCCCTCCCTGGAAACAGAAAGGGCCAGTCAAGCTGGCCCCCCTTCTGGCCGGTCACCTGGCACCCGTCGTATTCACGTGTCACGGCGGCCACCACTGGGAATGTTGAGGAGACCAACGCGTGCGCGGAGTGTCCCTTTGGAATCAAGTCCACTGTGGATTCAGTCTGAGGACTTCTTCAACCGTGCGTGTATTCTATTCTCCTGCCTATACACCTGTGCTGACTATATACACTGTTAGCATCCTCGCGTCTGATGCCTCAAGCAGCCCCCATCCAACCCTTGGTAGAGGCTCCAGCCCCGTCTACCCCTCCAAACGCGTCCCAGGTCCCGGCTGCATCTACTGCCAGCACCGCTACGTTGCGCAATAGCTCACCGGTACGTCCTCGTTGTTTTTGACAGAGCTTGGGCTTACATATACCCACGTAGATCCCCGACCTATTTCTCCGCTACGCAGGACCCCAAACTTAGGAGGGGATAAACTGTTCCTCACCCCAAGTCGGGAGTCATCTGTGGCACCAGGGTCTCCTTCCCCCCCTTCCCCCCTCTCTACGACCCGACCAGCACTCAGCCAGTCTTCATCCTCTTCATCCTCAGAGGACGAGGACGAGCCACTTGCAAAAAGGGCCCAACTGGCCAGGAATATGCCCAGTCTGACTGTAAAGCTGCCGTCTCTCGCTCAGAGGATAGCTAGCGGTCATTACAAGGGGTCAGCAGATGAGGATGAGGACGATGATGAGGACGAGGATGCCGAGTATGGAGATACAGGTGCAGCTGTGCGCTTACGGGGAGGGGTGTGGACCAGGGACTGCGTGAGGAAGCGAGATGCAGTGCAGGTTGGGGGAGATCAAGACATTGGGAGGGTCAATTGCCCAGTGGGGGATTCCTGTCCAGTGTGCGGGGGAGGAGATTCTGGAGACACCTCAACCACAGCTGGTGGAGGGGAGGGGAGGAACAACGGTGGCCATGAGGAGCCTGAGGACGGTCAGGGGTGGAAGCGGAAGAGAAAGAAAAAGCAAAAGAATTTTGGGTGGAGGAGGGACGACACTGGGGGCCCGGTGGTTATGAGGAAAGCAGGGGAGGTTCTTTCCCGACTTCTAACCATATCCCTCCCTCATCACCGGCAGGCTATGGAGTCAATATTGGCTGATCATGAAAATTCTTTCAAGGACCTCGCCGATTCTTCCAATACTGTGGAGACGTCTGTTGCCGTTGTCAACCAATTTGCTCTCAACGTCAAGAAGAATGAACTGGGCTATATGTTGGCTCTCGTTCAATTGACGATGAACGTCAACAGGTTTGTACCTTCCTTTGAACTACTGAACTCTTTTTCATTATTCTCGGTCAGTTTGAAATGCGACTCTAAGAAGAAGAACCTGTCCAAACCCAAGATGACAGAAATTGCAGAGAAATATGCCCCTGACATTTCTAGAACCACTTTCAATGACTGGCTCAGTTGCGGCCAAAAGTTGACTCTGCTCTGTGCTGGTGGTAAGTTCCTCTACATCTCCTGATGAACTGTACTAATATTCTGCGCACCAGGAACCCTCTATCTTTTTCCAATCATTGCGGCCCTAGATATGCGGACTTGCATCACACGGCAATGCGGAGAAGAAGACATTTTGTCTATAGCGAACGCTCTCAGAGAAGTTAAACGTAAGCGGCCAAAGTTCTATACCCTTGGTCAGGGCTCACATCTATAATTCCAGACGGGCAATGGTTGCCCTTGGTCAAGCACCTCATGATTCCCATTCAATTTTTGCACAGGCTCAAAGGTGGTATTCTCCCTAAGCTTCCCCTGTTCTACAATGTCCCAAAGCCAGTGGGGGAAGCGCCAGAAACCTATCAGTATCACTTTTGCAATATTGTGCAGCTTGATACGGTGTTTGACAGTATTGAAACAAAGTAAGTGTACCTCTTCTCACAATACTGTTTCCTGAATGTTTCTCAGCTATCCAAAACTTCCTGCTCGATCTCTGGAATGGGACTCCCAGACCATTCCGTCTTGGGATTCTGTCTCCCTACTGGAGTTCACCGCAATTCCAAGCAACACCATCAAGACCCCGTTAGCATTCAAGAACACACCAATTCCTTTCAAGCGTGCAGACAGGGACACTTGGACTGAACGGCAGAGGTCTGTGGCTGAGAGAGCAGAGGTAGCGCTGAACTTGAAGGACTTAGAGGACAAGGTGCGTCCAACCTATTTTCTCTTATCTTGATCTAAACTTACAGCACCGGTACAGTTGAACGTCATCCACGCCGGTGGTAAGAGAAAAAGAAATTCGTATGTTGAAGTGAATACAAAGATTCTGGAAAGGTAGATAAACTGTTTCTTCAAATCCCAGATTCTCACATTTCCTCAGCAAACCTCTTTTCATCAGGGACGCCAACGACAAACTGCTGTCCTTGGTGTTCACTGTTCCAGATTCTATTCGCCAGTCCTTAGAGGATGCCATCCTACACCTGGAGGCAGCAATGCCTGGTGAATTTAGAGAAGAAGACTCCCAGCAAGAAAAATTCAAATATTATTCCTGACATTATACATGGTACAATCGATTCGGAGAAAAAGTAAGTCCCCTTCATTGGATGGGAGACATGTACTTGACCCTTATCTGTCTTAGGGATTCACCGCTCCTGCCAATGTCCATCTGAACAATATACGCAAAGACCACGATGGCCGAGTCAACTTCACCCAGAGATTCCCGCACCAAGCCAAGGAGATTACTGAACACTGGGAGGAGTACGACATCCTTTCAAAGGCCTTCCACCCTTTCTTTGAGTATTTGAGACCTCAGGTTCGTCATTGAGTCATCTTATGATTTTTCTATGACTGATGCCTATAACTGTCAGCTTCGCCATCTTCTACCAGAGGAGTATGCTGAACTGGATGTGTACATAGAGGTTCTACCTCTAAGTGCTTCCTGTCCCTCTGCACCTTTTGGCGGTTTTGTGGTCAACATCAACTCCTGCACTTGGGGCCATAGGGATGGCGACTGCCTCCTCTGTCTTGTTGTCCCCTTTGGCCCGTTCAAAGGTGGCCAGTTGTGCCTTTACGAGGCTGGCTTGGTGTTTGACTTGCAACTGGGGGATGTCTTGGTTTTTCCTTCCCAAGACTTGACGCACTTCAATCTTCATTTCAAAGGCAAAAGAGGGACGTTGGTATTACATACGGATCGTCAAAGCAAGGCATTGGTTAATGATTGTAATGGATGGTCTGTACATGTAGTACGCCACTAGTGAATGACCTTGTTTTGCCAAAAAAAAAAATTGGAAAAGTAATTATATTATTTCTAGAAGTCTCTCATTGGACTGTAGGGAAAAGCCTTGAAGGCTAAAAAAACCCTGAAACCTATTTAATTCATCTTCCAAACAACCATAGCTCAGTCAGCAGAACTCTTCCCCACTCCATTAGCGATTGTGCTAACAATCCCCCAGCCACTATCTAATTCATCTTCCAAACAACCATAGCTCTGTCAGCAGAGCTCTTTCCCCCCACTCCATTAGCGATTGTGCTAACAATCCCCTGGCCAACATCCAGGCAGATATGGTTCTCATCCCTATGCACACAGTCACCAACAAAGGTACGGATAAGGTCACAGTGACGACAATGAGTGAAGGCAGTAGAAATCAAAGCCCAAATGTCCTTGGGGACTCCTCGGCGTGAGTTCCAAGCTATCCAAGCTCTGCCTACTGTGGTGTTGATTTTATCCATGTGATTAGGAAGTGCGATCCCTTGCAGATACATCCGGAAAGCCATGTCGTACAAACCTTCAAGTTCTGGATACAACTCAGGAACTACAAGAGGGTCAAATGTTGACCAAGTTAATAAAACAAAAGGCGAAACGCACTGAAGTGGAAGTCAGGTGTATTTGAGCATAGCCCAAGCTTCCTGTGCTCATGATAGCCCTCCACTGAGAAACAACACAAGCAACTAGGGCATTCCAAGTTCTGGAGCAAAAGGCGGATGAAAGTAGGCTTGGGCAAACCCATAGTGGAGTTGAGTTGAGAGAGCATTTGGCCGCAAAGAGAGGTCATAAGGGTCATCAGAGGTGCCACTACCCCAGGCGAGTCAGGATTGTACTCAGCCATAATTGGAGGTGCAGGCGACCGCCGGGTAGGGTGCATCTCTGGGTACTCTGAATATACTTGTAAGCTACTTGAGATACAAGGGGATATAAGAATGAGTACCTTTGTATTGGCCACTCAGTTGGGCCTCCAGGACAATTTGTTGAAGTCGCTTGTCTGATTTTAGAAAATTAGTCTTAGAAGACGGGAAAGACGTGGAATGGACCGTAAGCCATGCGAGTAGCAGCCTTGGTTGCATTAAAATATGACTGGGGAGTGCCACCAGCCTTACGAGGTGAAGGGCGAACAGGGGAAGATGAGCTTGAAGGTATGGGGGGAGAAGACGGGGGCAGACTAGATGTCGGCCGCGTATCTGGGAATTGATTAGACCAAATATTCTACTGTATGGATAGAGATGCACAAAGGCTATCAATCATAGCAGCAGTAGCCTTGTTCACCTCTCCAACTTGCTGGGCAGCAGTGTGGTCCATGGCCATGAGCTCAAAGCTTTCCTCCTCGTCCTCTGTGTCAGCCCATTCCCCAGCATCTATAAGGGTGTTATTGAAATGTAATAGAGTAACAGAAAGAAGACAATACTCGCCTTCGACGTCTGACTCGTCTCCATGAAGTCTCACTTTAGAACTGCCCAAGGGTGGAATATTAACTGTAGCGACTGTCAGCAAAAGAAAAAAAGAAAGATATGTTACGCACGAATGAATTCACAGGTGTGACCCTTTGCCTGGAAGTGCCAGCCCAGACTCTTGCTGTAGTGGCATTGCATTGCCGAGTCCTGCTCGAGGCGAAAAGGATTCATTGCATGGGGACACTGGGGCCCTTTGAATGAAGGGATATTGTTGAAGGCTGAGGCTGCCATTTGAGTCCAAGTTCCCTTGGACGTCTCACGGGCAGGGCTACCAAGTGTAAACCAAGTGTAAGAACGTGAATGTATTTTAAAACAGATACAGACCGGTGATAAATTGCTGGCTCTTCAGCCTGAGTGACTGAGGACCAAGTGATAAGATCCCCGTGCTGGTGGGCTTCGATGTAAGCAAGGCGAGCTTGGCGTAGCTGTTGCAGAGTAGGATCATGGCGAGTAATGCTGGTATTCTGTTGACGAGTAACTCGGCCAGGTTGTCCATTGTGGTCTGGACCAAGCTTCACTTTGTCAAATCGATAGTGCTTGCGTGTGTTTCTGTCGGGCGCCATGGCAGAGTAGAAATAGTAAATGAGATGAAAACGAAAAAGGGTAAACTGGTGCAAGCGTTGAAGAGCCTTATTATATAGTCTCCCCTGTGTTTCCCTCTTTTCTCCCCAAGTCCGACAAGTGTTTGCCATAGAGCATTTGGGCGGCGGCCAACAAATGGAGAGCGGGATGTCGTCCCAAGAAGCAGCGCCCACTTTCGGCAAGCAAGTGAGGGCAGGGCAGCAAGTAAGCGAGTGTGGATCCTCGGTGGATCCCTTTTAATGTCACAGGTAACAGACCAATATTTTTATCCATGGCAGTTACGATAAAGAGCACAAGCGGCGGCATCTCAAAACAGCTGCTACTGCTTCGGGCTCCTGACATCATCTCCGACGTCCGCGTACCTTGTTTTGTTCCGTTTGATCGGATCTAATCCTACCAATCGACTCTAGACTCTACACAAGGCCAGGGTTATCAACAGACTAGTCTTACACATAGTCGACGAATGTCAAACCAATTCGGTCGATCAATGGTCGATCTGACGTCGGCACCGTGTGTATCCCACGATCCACACAGATCCGCATATGTCCGCAATGCTATGCCGACATGGGCCCTGAACGCAGTGCGTGTTTCAGATTTTCTTCGTGTTCGGAATCGCGGCGCCGTGGTCATGAAGATCAGCCCCGTCGGATGTGTGTCATTGTTGCTCTCAAAGTTCGGCATCACCCAGGTCGGCAAGGATGTGACGCGGCTCGGTCTCTTCTTTCTACTCTAGCTTCGACCAGGCTCGTTCAACGGCCTTATTATTGACTGACCTCGTCTTGTTGTGATTAGACGCACCGCAAGCATCACTCCAAACTCCCGCGATGTTGTCCAACGATGAGGAGTACGGATCCGAAATGGACCAGGGTGAAAAACACCGTATTCGGCGTGCGTGTGATGTCTGCCGCAGGAGAAAAAGTGAGCGCGACTTGTTTGCCTTGGATTACAAGCATATTCATTTGTTTCAAGGTCGATGTGAGCTTCAGCTCGTCCGAATCATTCTAGAAATCACTCAAATTATCTGGTTGTGAAGGCGAGGGGTCCCAGACTCCCGGAGCCAAGTGCTTGACCGGCCTTGATGCCAACCTCGAATGCACATATCAGGCCGCTGCCAGGGTACGTCTCGCTCGCTCCTCCAGGCGCTAATCGTTGCAAATAAATTTACATGGCCTTACAGAAACGGTTGACAAAAAGGTGGGTGAATGCGCGTGCGATTCAATGGATATTAACGCGTTTATCTGGCAGCCGCTACGTCGTGGACCTTGAGACGCGTCTGGAACACTCCGAGGCGCTCATCCGTCAGCTATGCAATGAGCTCGCGAGGCTGCGCGCTGAGCTCGCCACCGCACGCTCGCACAACTCTACCCAAGTCTCGTCCTCATCCGATGAAAGCAATCACGCCGGCGATTCCAACGCCTTGACCGGACGCAGCGCCACGCTGCACATTCTGCGCATGGCACTGCGCACCCTGTCAGCTCCCCCGCCTGCGCCACATGCCGAGGACCTCCTGGATGCCGAGCTAGAGAGCAAGGTACGTGCGGGCTGGTGTTGAGGCTTTCGGGTTGCCCTTGTGATCGCGACCAACTGTGTTTCCCCCCTCTCCAGATGGATCAGCTCTCGATGAATACCACGACACGCCGTTTTCTCGGCAAGGGTAGCGATGCAGCGCTCATCAAGGCCGCGATTGACCTCAAGGCGGATGTCCGGCGTCAGGAGCCACAGCAGACGGAACCCCGTCGGTTTTCGGAGACCATGCAGGTTTCAAGTCCCATATTACCCTTCTCCGGGATGAGTCCGGAAGGCTTTCCGCCGAACTTATGGAATCCGGGGAATGGTCATGACCAGGAGCCCCTTAGCGGGAGCGAGTATTGGGACGGAGAGCGGGATGCGAGTGACTGGTGGACGACGAGGCGCCCACAGTATTGGATGTGCAAGCCGGTGCGTGGTTTTCCATCGTCCTCGGACTTCCTACGTTTTAAACGCTAACGTCGCTTTCATCGGCGCAGTGGGAGGACACCGCCCTGCACACGCATGCGTATTTCTTCCACCTCCGGACCTCGCCGCGGAGCTCATCGACCTTTACTTCACGCGGGCACATATATACCTCCCGCTCCTTCACCGCCAGACTTTCGATCGCAACGTCGAGACGGGGGTGCATCATTGGTATGTGTCCCCTTCGTTCATCATCTGGGTCAATCGTATTCGACTAACATACAACTGGCATCCCCAGGGACAACAGCTTTGCGGTGATCGTGCTGCTCGTGTGCGCCATCGGTTCGCGGTGGAGCAACGATCCGCGTGTGCTGTCATCCCCCGGACCAAATGGCGGGGGGACGGCAGCGGGACACCTTCACTGCGGGTGGGAGTGGTTCAACCAGGTGTGTGCCGACCAACATTCCCTAGATTTTCACTCGCTATGATTGTGAGCAGTGGGTATACTACGGGCGCTGACGGTCTTTTTATTTAACAGGTGCCGCCGGCGGGGAAGCATCTTTTCGGGCAGGGGACGTTGTATGATCTGCAGTATTATTGTGTGCGTGCTTTGTCTGATTCTGCTTGATATCCACTCTCATGGCACTGATTTTCCGAACCTGTCAGCTCGCAGTACACTTCCTGTTAGGTTCCTCTGCGCCACAGGCATGCTGGATGCTCGTCGGCGTCGGACTACGCCTCGCTCAAGTGCGTTCCCCCCTTTATTGAAATTAAGAGTAGAACCAACAGAGCTGGTTCCTAACCAATTTTCTCATCTAGGACGCAGGCGCGCACCGCCGCACCTCGCGTGTCGAAGAGCCGTCGGTCGAGCGCGAACTGTGGAAGCGTGCCTTCTGGGTGCTGGTATACCTGGACGGCTACGTGAGCTCTCTCATGGGGCGCACTTGCGGGATTCAATACGACGAGTGCGTCCTTCTCTCTCTTCTGTTTGGTTTATGCGGTCTTCTTGCCCAATGTTATCTGACCCGATCCGCGCTTACCCATAGCTTCGATATTGAGCCCATTATCGAGTGCGATGACGAATACTGGGAGCACCCAACCCGCCCTTTCGAGCAGCCAGCCGGCGTCCCCTCCCGCATCGCGTTCTTCAACGCGCTTCTGCGTCTGAGCCATATCCTAGAATGCACTCTCAAGATTTTGGTGGGTCATCTCTTCCCCTCTTTTTTTGCGCCGCCGGCAGCCCTGCGGGGCTTCGCTGCCAGCGATCCGAATGCACCATTGCTGAGGCACACCAATACCTAGTACTCGCTCGGCAAAGTTCGCGCAAGGCTCACCATTGACCATGGATGGGAGGAGCGCTTTGTCGCTGATCTTGACTCTGCCCTCAACCGCTGGCGCGATCAGATACCAGAGCATCGTGTGTCCTTGTAACTCGCAGTCTCTCTACTCCCTATTCATATTGGGCTCAGTTCTGTGGGCAGACTGGTGGCTGTACACAAAAAAACATCCAACCGAGAACGGAAAAAATGGGTTGGATCTTTTGTGTACAGCCACCAGGTCTGCCCACAGAACTGGGCCCAAGATAAATAGGTACTCAGCAGTCTTTGACTGGGGGAGTACTAGTAAGAAACCTGCTCCCCCCCACCTGAATATATGTAAAAAGTCGAGGGGCTTGCTATCATCCTGCAGTAGGAGGAGTTTTAACGAAGCAACACTCCTTGAGTGCATTTATTGTAAGAGAGCCATGTTTATTTGCTAGACCTGGTTGGTTCCATGTCATCTCATAAGCACTCGAGGTTTTCAGATTCTCAACATGCGGCAACTCAAGTCAGACTCTGTCTCTCGTAAGTCTGTGGCAGGCACATTCTAGGCCACAGTCAACCACCTGGATCCATTCCATACCTTCCATCCAGAAGGAACAGACTCACATGGGGGGCAGCATCTTTCTGGCAGACTAGAGCCCAAATCCAGCGATGAATTCCCATATGCTAATCTCTGGGATATAAATCCAGTGGCGAACGAAAGGTAGACTAAGGACCCACCCAGTCTTCTCACCTCCTTGACAATGTGTTTTACCCTCTCCCTGCTCACCAGTGTCATCCTGGCCCTCCAGGTCACTGCTCAGTCCTTCCTCACCTTCAATGACAATGATTGCGATGGAACCCAGGGCCTTGTGGTTGCTTGTGACGGCACCTGTTTCGATTTCACTGGAGAACACTCTTTCGAGGTCAGAACCGACCCTTTAAAATGAAGCAATGCTCATGGACATCATAGATTTTGAATTCCGAGGTGGGAGACATCACATTTTTCAAGGGTGCCAATTGCACCAGAGAGTCTTTCAACTTCAGTGCTGAGGCAGCTGGCGAATGCATAAATGTCAACACGGGCACCAACATCCAGTCCTTCATTTGCACATAAGCACTGAAAGTGAGAATTAGACGCCTCTGTCCCGTTCAAATAGAACCTGACTCGATCCTTAGTGAAAGGATTTGTTGCGAAGGCAGCGGTGTACAATAATACTTCAACTTCCACACATGCCTCTTGAATGTTTGTTTTTGTACAGATACATTCCCTTGTCCCATGCGACCTGGTCCTATCTATGAGTGCAGATCATCTGGGGTGTGTCTGCAGATTGGATTAATTTCAGCTAAGCCGGAACTGGTGCTCTGACCAAGTGTTTTGACCTTTGACTCTTATTCTTTGCACCTAAATTTCGCTGAATCTTGCTTGTGTTCTTGACGTTCTTGATCCTGAAATGCAGGGTTGCAGTTCAGACCTCTATGAATCTGAGGTTGTTTGATTTTCCCTGCTCACAGCACAATTGCAGGATAGGTAGGTAGGGAAATTTCGATTTCAAGCCTGAGAATGACACGTGTTTTCAAGGGCCACGCAAGGGGTATCTAAATAAAAACTGCTGGACCAAGACTACCCAAAACCTCCGGCCGTGACCCCGAATACCTGAACGACTACCACCAGTCGGCAATCACTCGGTCCGATGGTCCGTGTGCCTAAAGTGGTAAACAGTTGATGCAAATCGCTTCATCTCAAGGGTTTTAACTACACCCAGATCGTCTGAGACCACTGGAGGCCTCTGAACTGAAGCAATATGTAGGTTAGATCAATGTATTCCCGTCCGTGATTAATTTTCATCGAAATATTTCCCTACGCACCTATTAGACACCTCTCGGAGTAGTTAATTTTGTGAATCATTGCCTGTGAAGCAGGGAAAAGCTCACAATGGGTCCATGATGTACCAATAGCAATTATTGGAGTTTCCGAGAACTCTCGGGAACGTTGAACCGTCTTAATGCTTCAACTCAGCTTTTTTCGAGTATTCCAAGCGTCGTTTTGATCCTTTGATCTAAGTTCACGTGCTTCGGTTTGTTCCGAAGTAACCAAAACCCTCAGAAATCACCTCGAAGATAGCCTCGCATTGTATTTCTTTTATGATATTCGGATTCAGGGGAGAAAATGCATAACTTGCATGGCTCAAAGCCAGTTGAACCAGTTGAAATGGATGAGAAATACGAAACCTCCCCAAAATCAGTGCAAAACCCGCTTTGTCAGGACTACCACCATTGTCCATCATTCCGGTTTTAGACACCCCTTGGGCCTTGAGGCCACGTATGATTTTGCGTACGGCGTCTCATTAAATCACCGGCGGGGATCCAATGTGTCATCCTTGTCGCTCGCTCCCTGCTCACCGTGACCGAGCTCGTTCTTTCCCCCTCCATGAACAGATTCCCGAACGAGCTATGGCTAGAGATATGCACCCATCTACCCCTAGAAGCGCTCAGAAATCTCTCTTCGACACACCGCGCGCTATACGCCCTCACGCGCGTTCTTGGCTTCACCGAATTCAAACTCTACCCATACCCATACGACTACAACCCCCCAGCGCTACTTGAGGCCCCTCTGGAGCGCCTCGACTTCTGGTTCTCGCCAAAGGTCGCACCACACGTGCACTCGTGCACCGCGCGGTATAACGTGTCGAGATGGCAGGGGTCACCGGTGATGAACGACGACGAAGTCCCGCACGTCTTGGTGAACAGCTTCTTCGAACGCCTGCCCAAGTTCACCGGCTTGCAACGTCTGTACACAGATCGCATCCAGTGGACTCAGCTAGGCATCGTCAACCTGTGCGCGTTATCTGCACTTACCCACCTCGAATTCTCTGGGTCCCAAATCGCATGTGGGGAGCGTATCAATCCCGCTTCCTTAACTCTGCGCATCTCCACATTCATCACGAGCTACGATTTCAGCATGATTGACATCTGGATCTCCTTGCTCTCCCGTAATACCCTCTGCGAACTCACCCTCTCCCATCCGCACGCTCTAGCCAAACCCGGCGTCCTCCCCTTCCCTCACGTACATAAGTTAAGCGTGAACGAGCTCCCCATACGCACGATGGACACCCTCGCCATGTGCGCAAAGTTCCCCACCCTGCGCGTCTTGGTGTCCGACTATCTCGCCGTGTTGCGCAACATGACGCCCGCCCAAACAGGGGGCCTGGGAGGCAGAAGCGGATAGCTATGGTGTGTTTATGCGCCTCAAAACTGAAGAGTGTCAGCACTGATTTCAATATATGCGTGTGGTAGACGACGCGGAGGCCTTGAGAGCGATGAGGAATGAGTTCAAGTGTGGGCCGCCTGTTTTGTTGTCGTGACTCGTGATGCGGAGATTGGTTAGTGGGTGAATTGGACGAAGGCTGGGTCGAGAGCATGAATCGTTAGAAACAGAAATCACTGAATCATGCGTCGGGCTCGTGGAACGGCCAACCTCCTCAAGAAATTCCCAAACCAAGCTGGCGGAATAGTCTCTGTAGGCGTGGACCGTCGACCACCGAGCCACTGGCAGTCTCCAGTTCTTATTGTTCGCTCCGTTTTGTATATCCTCATTCACTTCCTAGCATTTTTAAACGGAGTAAATTTCTCTACAAGTTACGCAGACACAGACATGTGACATGAATAAGCGACATTGGGACAGGAACAGTTACCTTCCTGAGGCGTGTTAATCCTACGGCACGAGTCCGAGTGAACTGCGTTGTTGAAGAAAAGGAAAAACATCCGGATGGTACGATGGCTCGGGCCCGAGTCGAACGGGCACCCTCCTCCAGAAACGGGTTAGCAACATTGCCATTCTTTGTAGGTGTGGCGACTGCCACCGAGCCAGTATCTACATTGTTCCCTCCCTAGACTACTCCATCTTCAATTGAGAGAACAGAGGAAATTTCAGCGCAACTGGGGTTGATGGGTTACCTAGACTTCAGACAATTCAAGACTAAATCGGTGACGAGCGCACGGTGCTAGTCCGAGTAAATTGTGTTGGTGAAGAAGGAACTCCGACCTCATCCTGAAATGGCTCGGGCCCGAGTCAAACGGGGAACCTTCTAGGATGAGCTAGCAATGGGCTATGCGTCCCATGTATCAACCCTGAACGATACCCCGAAGCTTATTTAAATGGCGCTACGCCTGCTTCCGAAATAGGCAGGCAGGCGATATTGCGGGCGGAAATGGCGACGCGAATATTAATTATCACAGTGATACCTACATAGCTGTAGCGAATACAACAGCATACGTGATGCGCTTCGAGGTAGTCAAGGGTGCAGCAGGCGGAGCGGGGAATCAGCTGTGGCAAAAAGGGGGTAGTCAGTGCAAGGACGAGGAGAGAAACCACAGGTCAGAATTCACTTGAGCTATAAAACGGTGGTGCTGGAGATACCGAGGACAGGAACAGAGTTGGAGGGCAAGTAACCATGTGTACGCGCCGTGGCACAATCTCCGAGCAATGACGGCGTTCTGAGCGGGCGGGAAAATGCGCGGCTGAGGGAAGGAAGTCAACTCCGAGAGACGGAATTAGCATCGAATGAACGAGCGCTTGCCGAGGAGACTGCCGGAACGGAATTGGGTTTTCTGCGAAGGTGAAGATGGTTGAATCCTATTCGCCGGATTACATCAGTTCTGAGCCTGAAATTGCTGAGAGGACGAGTACACGCCAGGTGACTTGCACCTCATCGTGCGTTTGACGGACGGCGTCCGGGATCGGGCGTTGTGCGTGCCAGAGGCGCCGAGCAAATTGGCGCGCCCTTAACGATCCCCTTTCGAATCGCTAGTCAAGAACAGTCGACTGAAGAAAGGACCGAAGACATACCTGAATAGGGGCGAGCGAGGTCTTCGGTTCCAGCATTCCTGCCCGAGATGACATCTAAAAGCAAGGACGCGTATACATGAAATGGCTGGAGGAATCAGCACCCAGAAGTCTCGCCCTCGGCACAGTGGAGCGTTTGCGCGTCCGGGACCATTGTAAACGGGAGGATATACAGAACCCGACACAGCGACACAACTGTCAAAAATCAGCAAATCCGACACATCCTGCAAAACCCGCACACAAATCAGCAAATCTGACACATCTTGCCGCAAGTGACATGATCTTCAGGAAATCCGACACGATTCCAGGAAATCCGACACGAATCCAGGAAACCCGACACACCGCTCGGCTAACGTGGCTTGCCAGTGACTGCCGTCACTATTGATCCGCTATCCTGCTTTCTTCTCCCTCCCACGTTCTCGCCGCTGCAACACCACGCAATGGCGGAACTCGAAGCGCTTCTGACACGCCTCCCCGACACGGTTCTGGAGCAGTTTCGGGATGAGGCACGTCCCTTGATCTTCTGACCTTCCATTCAATGCAGGCTGAATATCTGCAGTCATTCCCCACGAACTTTAGGACCAAACACCCGCAATTGTTCTCCGACTGTCGGAAAAATCCCAAACTGAATATAACGGATCACATTCCATTATAAGCCGATAATTTTTGACGTGGATTGTAACACGTGGGTCTAGTTAATATATGTACTTGTAAGCCACGGCATGGCTTACAAGCACTCACATGCCGTTATGGAATTAAGATGGCTTGTATCCTCTTATAACCAGGGTGGCCTGGCAGCGGCTGCTGGTTCACATATAATGACAACAATAATGATAAGGCCAGTGCGATGAAAAAATGAAGAAAGCGGAATAATATTGGTTTGTAGCTATTGAACACTGCCCTAGGATGTAATGATGGACGCTCCGCTCCGTAAGCTCGGGTCACAAGCGTTGGAGTCGATATGCGACGCGACGGGGACAGGTTGCGGGGACAGGTTGTACATCCCGATAGCCGGTAGCCGATTGTAGACTGGCCGTAGCATGTACGTGGTGCGCCTGCAAAACACGTCAGCCAGCTCAATAGGAATGCAGTCAGATGCGACTTGCACTTCGGCGGCCATACATAACATCGTCATGACACCGGAACCGAGGGAAGAGCGGTCTAGCTCTAAAGAAGAAGACTACAAGGCTTAAGGAGAAGGGGTTTAAAAAACACAGCTTAAGGAGACAGGATTTAAGAGACATTGAGGGGACAGTTTGAGGTCCTTGAGGCGTCCTTGAGGTAGAGCAACTTGGTGCAGGACCTGACAGCACATGATGAAGACAGTCCACAAACGCCGGTGCGGAGGAAAGAACAGGGTTTGAGGACGAGAGCTGCCAATATATATATCTTGCGAGGAACTTGAAGAGCGACTTGAGGTGGCATTGAAGGTGGCATCGACAGATGACTTGAAGTGGCAAGGTATCCGAGACTTTAAAACGATTCTAGAGGAAACTAAAGGCAAGGACCAGGACCTTTAATGGACATAGCAAGAGACCAAGTATGGGCGTCGGACCAGAAAGGTCAAGTGGGGTGGAGAAGATGAAGGGAGAGAGAAAGAGACGATGACACAACATCAGCAAACCCTGATTGGACTACGTGGCACTAGTGCCGCATAGTACAGGTCCAATGTTACGTCTACATACATAGTGCTACAGGATGTGACATCGATTGACAACTGGCTTTGTTCCCATCAATTGACAGTTGCCATTGTTCTTGTGGCAGCCTGCCGCAGCCTGCCGCCTGGCTTCAAGTTCGTACGCACGTGGCTCCAATGAAATTTGGTTGGTCCGGGACTTTGATCAAATTTAGGAGACCAAGCCGCTGATGAAAGTTGCAAATAATGTCAAGATCCTCGAGTAGAAAAGGGTTCGAAAACTGGTTTGGTGGGTAGGTAGCTAAGTAGGTAGGATTACGCGGCACGGTCCGAATAACGAACGCCGGTTTCGAAAGTCAAAAAATCCAAAAGTCGCTGGAAAAGAACTTCGGTGATTGTACTTCATCAAAATCTCTCCCAAGCCTGTAAGTGCATTACGTGCCCTGCAACGGCTTGCACTGGCTTGGAACAACTTATAAGCCACCCTGCCAGCGGCTTATAATGCATCGTAATCCCCTATAAGCCGATAAGCCTGCTCAATCCGTTGTAACCCAAACAGTGTTTTTCCGACAACACCGCCTGGGTCGACCTTGATGACCTCAAGGAATGGCTCGGTCACCGAGAGGATCTGAATCACCTGTTGTACCCCACCATCAGTGAAACGTGTGTAATTCAGTCCGAATGATCTATGCCGTTGATTTCATCCAATACCCAGGAATGTCCCTCCGATTGTTGTCGACCCCCGATCATCCTCTGGCATGGATGGCAATTTTGGCGATGTTAAGTTTGATCCCTACCACCTGTCAATTTTTATCAGCCTCGATCCGCCATGCCGTCATCTGGCTACAGCTTCAATCCATACGATGAGTATCCAGCCTCAAACTACTCGGGCCCGAGTTCCGAAGTCGACTATTTCAGTGCCTCCGGATTTTCGACGCCTGTGTCTGGTCTGGATCTCTTCAACGAGGACAATGTATCCGAGCCAAATTTGGACTGGGACCCATCGCTCGCCTCATTTTTCGACTCGGTTGAGGCGAGTGCTTCGGGTTCTGGTTCCAACCCTTCATTTCTTGAGACAAACGGTATGACGTCCACTGATTCTCACGTTCCATTTTTGATTCCGTCCGCAGATTTCTCGCCACCAGAGCCTTGGGCTGCGCCTTGTTCTGGTTCCAACGTCTTGTTCCTCCCAGCGAATATTCTCCCTTTCGACGAGTCAGCTCTGGAATTCACTGGCACAAATTATGGCAAAAATTCAACTCACTCCAACGCTCCATTTATGATCCGCTGCGCAGATCTTCCACCGCTGCCAGAGTCTTCTGGATTCGATGCTGATCACCCAAGTTTGATGACGCAGGAAGAGATGGACGACGCCAGCGAGGCGTTGGAGTGGATAACCTCCAACACCGTCTGGCTTGACAAGGACGTCTCGTCCGACTTCTACATCCCACCTCAACCTTTTCCTGTCACCAAGAATCTCAAGGTGGTTCGACTCGAGCGCGTCCATGGAATTCCTTCGCAATTTCCCGTTCCGCATGTGCCAACCGCATATATCGTCAATTTCTCATCTGTTCGAGACAGCTACAAGGATGCGAATGGCGAGGTGCCAAACCTCGAAAAGATCTTGAAGGATAAGGTGCACATTTTCCCTCTGTGCTGCAAAAAACTCATCGCCGTCACCAGGACTGCCACTCTTGGGATGGGACCCCAGGCGAACGGCAGACAAATCGAGCTCCAATGGTGAACGGACAGCTGTTCGCAGCCCTTGGACAGCTCGGGTACGTTCAATGCCGCCGTGCTCGACAGAACTGTCAGGGTGTCATGTTCTGCCGTTCGATCGAGGAGTCCCTGATCGATGTCGAGCGCTAATAACGCCCAAATCATGCAGCGTCTCAGTCAGGGCAGCATAATTCAGGACAAGGCAATCTGGTAAGTAATTTATTCTGCTTCTTCTGCACGACACTCATTCTGATCACTGGCAGCTATGTGAATACCGTCAGGGCCATGAAGTGTACTGGAAAAGATTCCGCGCGCGGTGCGTGCACCGGGTACCAGGTTCTCAAAGAAGTGGTGAAGGCTAGTACGACCTCATCAACTCGAGTGTGGTCACTGAATGAAATGCAGGAGCTCATGAGTGGCCGAAAGTATTACTTTGCATGCAGCAATCGTTCCAACTCATGGAAGATCCATTCTGGAATCCAGATTCTTCCAGATGTCGACGAGGATTTATGTGTTCGCCTTTTTCGCGGGGAGTTGATCACCGAAGGCGAGCTGGAATCAACTAGCGAGCCTTGCAGTCGCATCATGGGCAATGGATCTGGAAAGAAAGGGAAATCCGAGTGCCATCCGTCTTTCCTCAGTTTTAAACATTCAACCACTTTGCTTATTTTCCCCAGCCTTTCCGCATCTCAAGGAGGGTAAAATATACGCCGCCCCGATGGACAAGCGCAAATGTGAGGCTGCTAGGACTATACTCGTTCCTTTGGACGAGGAAACCGTCCCCATTGCAATCGTAGTTCCGAAACATCTCCACCCCCATACACATCTGCCTCCGCCAGCCACAAAGGTCCCTACTGACGTCAGGCTGCTCTATGAGTGAGCGATTCGTGCGTATGGGATATCCGTGGCAACAGTAAACAAAGTCGAGCAGGGTGAGTCGGATTCGCAGCGTGTGGGACTCGAGTTGTGCTCACCAATCCTAGCATCATCTACCATCGAAATCATGGGCGCGGCCCCGGGTTTGGTTCACCCTTCCCTCCTGAATGTCAGCTCTGAAACACCGTGAACCCGGCGGCGACAAATCTGGATGGGAAGGTGAGTTTCTTTTTTCACGTCTTTTCTTAGCTGAAATCATATTCGATCCAGGTCTCTTTGATCTATACAAGGCCGATCAGGCGAAGGAGCCAAGGCAACGTTATATCCATTCATTTGATTTCCTGCCAGGCCGCAATCCGCCTTCAGCTGTAATCACAACCTTCGAGACTGTTCTCCTAGAGTGCGTTGAATGGGTGCGTAGCCTCGACCAAGATACGCTGTTCAAGCGCATGAAAGCAGGTTTGTTGAACGAATATGAACTCACCGCTTTCTTTGCCCCGCTCAATCGACGTATGTCACAGTTGCTTGAACCTGTCTATTCTCACCTGCTTGTCGCCTAGTTTTTACCTTCGGGCGCATCTACATGGATGCAAAGGATGCAGACGCATTCGAGTTTGCGTGGGACAAAATTCACGAAGCGTTTTTGCGGCAGTAGGGAAACAGCTAGCCTTCAAGGCGTGGGACCCAGAGGGTTGGCTGGTCGCGGTTTCCGGTGATATGGAGGCGGCGCTGTGGATCGGAATGGCCCGCTCTTTTATCAAGCGCATGGATGCTGACAAGCGCCCAACTGTGGATGAGTTCTTGTTCAAGGTACTGTATATATGTCGCCGGCACGCCCTTGAGTACGTCTGTCCGATCGAGTCTTATTCCCGCGATAATTCTTGCTTCCAGGGGTTTACGAAAGAGCGTCAGGCCTCATGTTGACGAGGACCAATGGCGACGCTTCAAGGGTCTTCTAGTGCTCAAGACACACTTAGAAGTCGGGACTTTCAGCGACTGGGTCTTTTCACTCAATATTAGACAAGTTACTGGTACGTGCTAACCCTCTGTATGCTTTGACATGGTTTAAACTCTCCCAGTGTGGTGGAATCACAATTGAATCACAAGTGGATTCTCCCTGGACTGCTCGTATGGCACATATACTGTCTAATAAATAAAAAATGTGCACCATGTGAGAAACAGAAAAAATACACACCACTTGTCTCGAGAGAAATAAATGACACAAGTTGAAAGCATTTTGAAAAAAGAAATCACAAGTTGAAATGAAAAATCTATGAATATTGGGCATATAAGTAGTTGGTCAAAGTCTCGTATTACACTTGGCGTAAGTGGGAATGAAACAGCGACAGCTTACATCATGGTTGCACATTCATCTCATACAGTCGATACAGATACAAAGGTTGCGTATGAATGATAGTCATTGTAATGGACCAAGAAACCTCAGAGAAGCCCTTTAGGCATGATATCTACCCAAATTAATTATATGGACATTGCTGGCCTCGACCATCAACTGCCAAATATGCCCACTAACTTTAGTTAGTGGGTCTTATAGCGCCCTATTAGTACAGTCTCCGCCAAATGATTATATTTCGTCATCAAAAGGTCCTGGTTTCGATCCCCGAGTTGGCCATTTCTTGCTTTTAGCTTTTGGGATCCTAGTCAGTCCCACGTGATTTTGTTTGTCTCTGTCTGCCTTCCTCCTCTAAAACTTTCTCTCCCTCCCACGTCTCACTCTGGGCTCGGAATCTCCAGGCTCTTATGTCTATTTTGGTGGACAGAATCTACACATCTCTCGAGTCTCCTGTCACTATCTTGTCTGCTGCTTTCATGCGGTCTCATTTATTTCCTGGTCACCCCGCTCGCTTTGCTCTTACTATCAATGGTGGTCCTCACAGGTCTTTTACTGTGGAGCTGGAATGCACCATCTCTTCTCAACTGCCAGTGGATATATCTCTGGGACTCGACTGGAAGGCGAGTGTGAGAGAATGGCTCATTACACTTGGGTTACAACCCTCGGATGAATTCGGCTATTTGCATGCTGTAGATCTGTCTCCCTCCTCTCTTGGTGTGTTCTTCACATTAGCTCATATCAGTCCACTTTCTTTTTAACCCATTATATACAGTGTCTGCTTCCTCCAAAGATGTTGCGGATCTTCTATCTGTGGGCCCTTTGTCTGGGGTCTCTCGCACTCCGCAGTCATTAGGTTCTCATTGCCCGTTATCATTACCTTGATTGTTGCTTATTATTGTGTTTCAGTTTCCTCAACCTTATCCAGGGCGGTTGCAGATCCGGTTCCAAGTCTACCTTCCAATCTTGCTAGTACGCATGTTGTGCCTTCGTAAATCTGTTTGGATGTTACTGGTGGCTTCAGATCTCAGGGCCTTGGTGTCTCGTATCAGGGGAAATATTGGGGAAATCCCATCGGGGGGAATGCCATTTCCCCCAGTGTTAATCCTGTGTTCATGCATGGTACTCCTGCTGCATTTGCATACAGTAATCCGGTGTCCGTGCTTAGTAATAATGTGTTCACACATCAATATAAACCTGTTAATGCTGTTCTGGTGGAACCACCCCCACCGATTCAAGGCCCCTCATTCAGTCGTTCTGTGTTCGGCCCCATGTTTCCCTTGTCTCCCAGCATGGGCTTAGATGCTTTGTTTCTGTCTTCTGACCCCCTTACCAATGTATTGTCTGGAGATATTAACTGCCTTCGTGCTCATCTTGACATTCATGGTATTTCATCCAGTGGTTTGTCTGACTCAATGGCGAGGCAGGTGTTAGCGTTCCATCTGTTGTCTGGTATGTGTGCTTCTGTTCTGCCAAATGGTGATCATGCCCTACCACACAGTGGATGCAAAACTATGGGCACTCAATTTGTTTCCATCCATCATATGAGCTACACCGTCTATAGTGTGCTTCTTTCTGTGGATGTATTGACTGAAGCTCAGACTCGTGTACTCGCTAATGCTTTGGGTCTTCAATCACTGAGTGACTTGTTGTCTGTGCTTTCTGCTAGGCAATCTGCTCTTTTGGACAGCCAGTCGGTATCTCATCCGCTGCATTCCGTGTTCGATTCTGTTGAGTCTTCAGTGAAGCCTGCTCTCATATCTCTCACAGCTTTGCACGGTATTGACTTGTCTTCTAAAAAGTTGCCTGAATGTGGTCAGTTTTGGCTTCACACTTGGCTAGTGGTCTATGTGGTCTACATAAAGCTGGCTTCCGACATTTGGGGTGTGCTTTGTTGCTTGCTCTGTCTGATGTGCATAACATCAATCTACACGTTCCCTCTATGGATTTAGCCTCTTCTCTGTTGATTGATTTAGAGTTGGCCCAAATAAATGTTAGCGTTGCAAAAACACTGACTAAACGTCCACTCAGACGTATCCTTCAGATGCATCAAGTTGAGTTTTCTCTCACTGATGGCACTGCTGCCCTCCGAAAACACTTGAAATCATATTTGAAATGTTTGTGTCTTGGCAAGAAAGCTGACTCTCCGCACAAGAGAAAATTGAAACAGCGAGAGCAGGAGCTCAACACCCTCAGATCGGACTGGTCAACCTCGTGCCTGGCGCTAAAAAGCGGACTTTGGTAGAGGCGTTCAATCGTTGTATTTCAGCTGACGAATTGGCTACTTTTGTGTGTGGGTGCTGTTCCGGCGTAACAATGGTGAGGCACCAGAGAAGACTCAGAATCAAGTATTTTGATATTAACTTATTGTGTAGACCCGACTTTACTGATGTTGAAGACACTTCGACACTTCAGATGGCGCCACAGAATCTAACGATAACATGGACATGGATGCTGATGCTGCTTCCGGTGATGATATGGATGTAGATGAGGGAGAACAGCCTGAAATTTCGGATTCAGATCACCCGATGAATGACATAGACAATTTCGAAAATAACCATCATACCATAGATGTGAGCGATCAAATTTTGCCTGAATCTGTATCTGATTCTGTATCTGACGGTGAAGATCTGCCTCCTCCCCCTCCTCCTTGGTTGGACCCTGACTGTACGCTGCCACCTATGCCCTGCAATGAACCGTGAAATTTTAATTCAGATGGGGACTTTGACAGTGTTCTTTTTGATCCTGATTGTATAGGTTCTGACGACGATGGTGATACGGTCCTTCTCACATGCAAATCATGTTCCAGCTCCTTGAAACAAGGTAAGATACCCAGGTTGTCCCTGGCCAATTATAATTATCTCGGTCCCGTTCCAGTTGAACTTCAAGAACTTACCATGATAGAAGAGGCGATGATAGCTAGATGTCGTGCAAATCTTACCCCTCGAGGAACTTGCGTAATTCCATTCCATTGTTTACATGTGTAAATCTGCAGTGAGGTGTGCAACAGAGGTTCAAACTGGTGAAGAAAATGTTGAGCAAACAGACGGTCTGAAAAAAAATGGACAGCGCACTTGAATGAAGACAGTCCCTAGATTCATGATAGTCTTTCTAGCATCATATACAAGACTAACAAGCCTCATGCCAGCAGAGGATATAGCATCGCGAGCGGATAGAGCAGTGCTAGACAACACAGGAAGAGCATAACAAAGCCAGAAGTAGCGCGACAAATCTGTGCCTTCACCATGAGAAGCCTTGGGAGGTTGAGAAGGAACAGTGAGGTCTTCGAGCTCCATGTCATCGGATTGCTGTATGATGGCGGCGGTGTCTATATCGAGACATTACTCTGCACCGGAGACACAGATCTGGCTTTTTTCTTCTTCTTCGTGTTGGTTGGATCGGGGTCGCGCCCTCGAAAGAGCTCTGGCATATGGCAATTCAATTTTACGACAAGTCCACTTTTTGAAGGTGTCATGCCAATGTGATATGGAATGTGACCAGGAAGAGTATGTCGATGCCATGGCAGTGGTACTGAAAAGGTTCAGATTGTGGAGTGTATTCAATCATTACAACAACTCACATAATGGAGGGACTGTTTCAATGTCCAGACGAAGCTCTCGCAACACATTGCAAAATGATTCCCACGTAGCGTGATTTGGTGAAATTTGATGCCGGATAATTGGAGGTAGACCCTGCCATACCTATGTTATATGTATTAAAAAGCAATCATAATAATTTTCAGACTCGGGCTGAACTCACGGCGTGGATCATAAGCCCGTGAGTATCTGGAATCGCATCTGCAAAGTCTTGAAGATTGTTTGCCGAACTGGAGAGACAACCTCTAGCCAAAGCTTGCTTATCCAGAGTGCATGCATAGGCTAAAAGGATAACCTCTCAGTCTACTGAGGCAGTACATTCCCCAGTGGATAGATCACTCCACAAGCCTATAACATTCGAGCCATCGGGACCTGAAGAAGAGTGATGATGACTATGAAGAACCAGATATAGCAAGGGAAGAAATAGCCTGCTTCAAACATTTCCGGTATGCGGGATTAGACAGAGACAGGGGACTCGGGAGGTGAGCTTGACAGTTAATTGTCTCGGCTGGACCTTGGATATCCTTGACAGCTCCGATCGACCATGGGATCCAATTGCAGTGCCAATCGATCATGGGTACACTCAGCTGACCCAGCCCGGCTATCCCTTGCCAAGACTCGAAACTCTCTTATCTGTTTTGTTTCTCCCCTCATCATCGTCCCCTCAGAGCGTCGAACTCAAGTAAGATTATTTGTGTTCTCCATCCATATACTGATTTCAATGGATCTACATATGGCTAAGGCTAAGAAACAGCCTGCCAAGAAGATGAAGAAGGGCAGACCGTCTTATGTAAATCCTCCAATCGGCTGGAGGTACAACCTGAGAGTTGGAGCACCCAGGACCCGGTCACTGGGGTCCAACTCTGGTGAAGATTATTATGACCGGCCCAGGTTTGAAGGAAGAAGATCCCCTAATGATTTTGGATGATGAAGATGACAACGATATCGGTGAGTAACCATTTTTATAGACAGGAGCGAAGCACTTATTTAATGGACAGAGATAGTAGACGGTCCTCCTGCTACTCCGTCGTCATCGGCCTCACATCAACCCCAGCAACCCTTGCACCAACCATTGATTTCTTCAGTGTTCACCCCCCTGTCTGCCCTAGGCAGCGGAATGCCAAGAATGGTTGTGTTGCAGGCAAAGGATGTGCTGGTGGGTGGTATAACCATCACTGGAGACAGAGTTTGCAACAACCTGCTCGACGGACTCGAATGTCCTATTTGTTTTGGGCTCAAGTTGAACCCGGTCGTGTGAGTTGATTTTTTTTATTAGTTGATGGAGACACTCAATTTAATGTTCAGGGCAACATGCACACACTCGTTCTGCTATGTGTGTATATGTCTTGCCTTGGAATCAAGCTTCAATTGCCCTCTGTGCATGAAACTCACGTTCAAACCTCCTCATCGTGTTATCCCCCTCGAGGATTTGATGGCTGCGCTCTACCCAAACATGCCTGACAATACGGCAGTTGAGTGGGGCAGAGCCTGGGATGGCCTAAACTTTCCTGTCAACATCTGAAGTCGGTGAGTGCCAATTGATATGTTCGGTCCCAATCAATGTTCATGTGTTCTGTTCGTGTTTCAGTGTTCAAATCTCTTCTACCCATTCTACACTTTTTATATCCGTAGTCTGCCCATGTTGATTCATCAATTTGTACTCTGCTACTTAGCATTCGTTTTTTTTTTTGCCGGTCAACTGGAGTAGACTTAGTGTTCAATAGTTCTGTTAGCTTTTACAATGTAGAATCTACAGGCAGAGTTAGTGGGCTCTGCCGCAAAAGCGCGCTACAATTGTTATTGTCAAAAAGCAGAGTGTGCAGGTTGTGTGAGAATGACGGTGATTGGGGCAGGCTAGGGATATCCACCCAAATTAATTATCTGGACATGTTCTGCCAGAACGTCCTTGGTTTGGGTCTCGGCAATTGCCGATCCAGCAGCTTCCGGTTTCAGCTATGATGTAGTCGGGCGAGACATCCCCTATTAACATTGCTTTGCCCGAAACACCACCCATGGCTGAGGATGACATACACCAATTTTTCATGGAGGCCCACAGAATCTCCCAGGAAGCCCAATTTATTGTCGATTCACTTCCCAATGCTGAACAGCCAGCTGTCGAATGTTTTACGCATCAGCTCAGTGCCATCCGCACAATTCTAGCCACTCTCGATGATCCAGCCATAGATGCAGCCATGCTCTCCGACCTTGTTGGTTATGTTGACAGTCTACTCCAGCCATTGGAGAATTTTCTTTCTCATCCACCTCCACCGGCACGGGCACATATACCGTTGAATCGCACTGGTGGCCGTGGCTGTCCGTCCTATAACTTGGATCTTGACAGGGTGTTGCTTCTTCATGACCTAGGAAACACATGGGGAGATATTGCAAAAGCTACGGGTGTGTTCCGTGCCACGCTTTACAACCAGATGGAACACCAGGGACGTGCGACAGCACGAAAGGAATGGACTGATATATCGGATGAGGAATTGGACGAAATCATATCCCAATTCTCCCTTCAGCACCCGTTTTCCGGCTCCGTTATTGCTCTCGGTCACCTGGAAGGGTTGGGTATACATGTACCTCCAAAAAGGGTACAGGACAGTTTGCGACGAGTAGATGAGATTGGTGTCTTGGTCAGGTAAGTAACCGTATTTCTGAGTATTCAAGACTTCTGTTGACCCAAAAAGAAGGTGGTCTGGGATTATTAAACGTCGAATACACAAGGTTCGGGGTGCCAATGCACTATGGCATAATGATGGCAATGAGAAACTGCGGCCATGGGGCTTCTGGGTTCATGGATGCATTGATGGCCATTCGCAATTGATCATATACCTTGAATGTCGTTCCAATAAGTGTTCAGGAACTGTGGCCCAACTCTTCCTCTCTGCAGTCCAAACGTTTGGATGGCCAAGCAGAGGACGTGGCGATTTCGGGACAGAGAATAATGAGATGGAAAGGCTTCTTATTGCACACTGGGGAGAGGCGCATCGAGCTTACTTGCGAGGACGGTAAGCTTCCTATTTCGGTCTCACACCATTATAACTTACTAGAAATACTACCTCTCAGGTCGCTGCACAATATTCAAATAGAACAATTGTGGCGTGATATTCGCAAAAACACATTGGAATCATTATGACCTACTGGACATGAAGAACGACGTGCATAGGTCTTGCCTCTTCCTGGTCTTCCAGCCACGTATCCAAGCATCAGGGTGTTTCATAATTAAAATTTTGACCCCAACCTGAGCCCCAACTTGGCCAAAGTTGGGGCTCAAGTTGGGGACTCAATTGTGAAACACCTGCACTCCCATTTTACCAGAAACCAGCCTCAACTGAGCCTCAACTTCAAAACCACAACTTGAGATTTCCTCTCACAAGCAGTTAAGCAGGTTTGTCAGGAGCTGGAGTCAGGCATTGGAATGGTGGTGCTCTGAAATGTAGTTGTATTTTATGTACCTAGCCTTGTAAATGGTTTTTGGTGGACTTGAATCATATGGTTATTTGCCTGAACTGCACTACAATTATTTTAGAGGTAGTTTGAGATGTGGCGGGAGTCAAGGCGGGAGACCGACGGCCGACAATGGAAAGATCAGAGTGGTTACATAATGATTGCGGTGGCAAAGGCCCGAGTGACCGAGATTAGCCGAAGTTGGGGCACGAAGTTGGGGCATCAAGTTGGGGTCGAAGTTGGATGTCAGATCGTGGGTATAGGCACGATTTGACATCCAACTTCGTTTCCCGAACTATTTGGTGCCCCAACTTGACCTCAAGTTGGGGTCCGAGTTGCGGCACAAGTTGGGGTCAAAATTCTAATTATGAAACACCCTATCGCTAGATCGCACTCATGAAGCTTGGAATCACCACAAGATTAGGACCGACCGCAACAAAACCCCAGTTGCCATAGCCGCAAGGCGGCAATTCGAAGGGGGTATGGGACCAGCGACCCAGGGGATGACATCAACACAGTAGCCAACGATGTGCTCTATGGGTACGATGGAGAGGCCCCACTCCCGCCACCCTCTGATGCTGCTCTTGATGCGAACATTCACGCCCCAATGGAAGCACCATTAGGCCTAGAGGAAGAACGAGCCGCTGGAATCTGCCTGAACGATGATGATGAATTAGCTGCAATCCTGGAGCTCATGCCAAACTTCGACTTCGAAGAAGAAGAAGGTAACTGGGGCATAGATGTATTTTGTAGAGCTGTAGTACTGCTATCTAGTATCACTACTTGAATTTGGTAGGCCTCTTACCGATAAGGATTCGGGCAAGAATAGCTGTCACAGTGCGCCAGTCTTCATCCTGCAGAAGGTTCTGGTCAGGATGGTAGACCTAGGGAGCTAATGAATAAAACGAAAGCATAAGAATTGTTCAGAGAACGTACAAGACTGAGACGCTGATGTTGAAGGCGGGGTGACAACAACTGCAGAACTTGATAATCCGGACGCCTTGTCACCACCGGATGGGGGAAGCGCACAAGAAGGCGTTGGATCATGTCTGACCAGGTCATGCCAATGAGTGCTTCTGCATCCCAGAGCTCGCATGCCAGGCCTGAAGCAGGTCGAGGATTCGCATTATTGGGTTGCACTGTAGTCGTAAACCATCCTCTGAAATCTCCGCGGCCTGTTCCTCGATAGCCAGGAGTTCCACGAAACGATGGGCGGGGTGTTGGACGAGGCGGTGGACCGGTCCTGGGCTTAGAGGGACCAGAGGTTGGCGGTGGCTGCAGCTTGGAGGGGCCGGTGGCGGGCGGTGGCTGCGGCTTCGATGGCCCCTGTTTTGGTGGGATGGACAAGACCTGGCCGGCACATACATTCCAGAGGAGGCACATTCCAGATGAGAGGCTGCACATTCGCTCAAGCCCGGCACATTCACCAACTTATGTGGCATGTTTCAACTCAAAGCCGGCACATTCCGAGGCTGTGTGGTGTCCCGGCTGGCTCTGGTGCGTGGTATTTTTCAATAGCTTTCTATTCAAATACTTCGGTCGGGGATGGATACTGCACGTAGTATATTTATATACTACAGTACACAGACGGTACGAACGAACTTGCTAATGGTAAAGTAAAAACGAATGCCGCACCAGCACCGCACCTCTGCCATGCGTGAATCCCGCCTTCGAAGCACAGCGTGCCGGATGTATCTGGAGGTGTGCAAGTCCTCCGCCGTATCCGTACGCGCTCCAAATCACAACTTGCACAAGATATCGTGAATGAGACGCAATTGCCCATCCTCTCGCGCATCTCAAAGGGCGCCGAATGGAAACTAAAACCTGTTGTCAAACACGCTCCACCAGTTGCGATCGTGATCACCGCGGGAACCGTAAAAATTCGCTTACCGCGCCGTGTTGCTGTATACGTCCACTGGCTTGTTTCTACCAGCTTATCACCCTTCTAACCTACATGCCGCCCATCCCTCGACGCTGTCCCAGAGCTCTCAGCCGAAATCCACGTAGCTAGGACGTACCAGATTGGCTTGAAAATGAAGTCCCCACCTGCACGACGCAATGTGAATCCCCCGCAACTCGGTCGTCCGTCCGGATCCCCACCCCTGCAGCTTCAAGTGCATGTTCGACGCGTCGGCGGGGCGGTTTGCATGGTGGTGGTGGTAGTGGTAAAATAAAGAGCGGGGACGCAAGACGGGATCATTTAGGCTGTGCGTGCCAAGGTGCATTTCTAAACAGGCAAGTGCCGCCTCTGGTTTAAAGGCAGCACATTGATCTGAATGTGCCGCTTCTGATGGGAATGTGCCTCTTCTTGAATGTATGTGCTGGCCGGGTCTTGTATATCCTCCTGTTCTGGTGGCGCTGGCTTCGACGATGGTGCTGGCTTCGGAGATGGTGCAGGCCTCGGTGGCTTAGGCAGCACTTTTGTTTTGGCCGATGGTTGGGGTCCTGGTCTATATTCATCGGAGTCCGACGCTGGAATGATAGGTTTGTGATTACGGCCACCTAGAATGACACAATTGGACATACTAGTTTCGACGATGATAGTCCTCTTCTTGCCTCTGGTTTCCTTACGACGTCGCACCCGCGTCCTAGCAGAAGACGTCTTGGGAGGAGCCTCATCACAGGATGCTATACAAAGTTTTGTTTGAAATAATTGCTAGCAGACAAAAGGCAGGAATTACTTACACACGATAACAGGATGTCTCATTCTCCTCCGCGTGCCGATGGCTGGACCTTCTGCCATGTTAGTGGTCCAGTCAGATGGCAATGATTCTGTATTCGTCAAGTCTGATGAGGTGTCAGGTCATTCGGTAAGATTTAAATGCGATGGACTACCTTCATCACTGTCGGACTCAGAGAACTCGGGGAACCCAGGGTGCTTATAGCGATATTGCCCACTCCTAAAGCATAGAATGGATGATTCGTGAAGATAACGAGGACATGGTGATATTCCTACTTGGAATTCTGCTTCCACTGCCCGCCTGTACGACCCGGACCACCTCGACGAGTTCTCATACCTTCACCATTCTGGACAGAGCATTAGACACAATATGGCAATATGGAGATACGAAAAACTTGCCTGACCGCTGCCATCTGGCTCTTAGGGATTGGTGGAGGCATTCCCGGTCTAGATTTAGAAGGGATTAATAACAACGCAATGCGCTGCTAACCAAAGGAAAAGGATTCACTTTCAAGTGGGAGGAAACCTTACGTGCCAATGCAGTACAGCATAGCACCACTGCATTCAATATCTGGCGATATTCATCGTGCTCGAGGTTGTCAATGATGCGGGACACGACATTCTCGTAGAAGTAGAGCAAGCCGTTTGGACCACCAACGATGGCATCTTTTCGCATTTTGCGTGGATCTGTAGCATGTCCAAATTTGTTCTCGAGCTGAAAAACGAAGCCTGCAGAGCTGGTTTGATATACATTGATCAATTTGAGCTGAGCTAGCATCCGACCGTCCGTGAAACCAGCCTGCGTTAGAAAAATGCGCAGAAGAATCAGTGGACATCATATCCCGTAAGTGACCAACATACCTCGAGTCTGGCGTCTCCATTACGTAGAACCTCACTCAGCTCGCGACAGCCTTTGGGATCCCAGGTGGAGCGGTGGTGCTTAGAACGAAAGTGCTGAAGGGAGAAAAGGAGAGTGTGCGAGGCACTGTGAAGCTCCGAGATCACGGAAAGGCATTCCTCGTTTCTGCGAACCAAAAAATAGGTCCGATCGATACTCCTGTAAATCTGATCGAATATCTTCATGAAGAAATTGATCCCACCAGGACCAATGGCAAAAACCAGGTCAAACTCCAGCTCCACCTCCTGAGAGCCAAGTGAAGTAACTGGATGGAGGAGATTGGTTCCCAGCTCCAGCGATTCAGTTATATAGATCAGGAAACACGGGCGGAAGAACCCATAGAAGGTCTTGAGGGGAAGCACGCCTTCAAGCGTCAGTCTCTCCCATTCAGAAAGGAGGATACAGAGCCCCTCGAGGGAGGCATATTGAACAAGAGGCTTGTCAAGCCACTGTCATAAATTAATGCATTCGTATATTGTTCATTCAATCGGCTTACCCAAGTGGTGTTCTTTGACTTTGTCATATTTTTGAGGAGGCGGTGGACCTGCAGATGCTCCGAGGAGACCGGCTTGGCATCAATGTCTTCAAAGAACTCGAAGCTATGCGACCACTAAGTGTCCACGAATGAGCAAAGTACCTTGACTCAGTTCGAAGACTTTACCTGCGACGCCTTCGCTTTGCCCTTCCCCTTGCGATCACCATGGATCTGGCATTTTATTAATCCGAACATATAGGAGCGATCACTTTAATTTACTGACCTCATCTGGATCCAGTCCATCGGTACCATCGGAGCGGCCCTCCGCACCCGATGAAACCTAAGTGCATTAAAATTTGACAGACAATGCATGGCGTGACTTACTTCGG
This sequence comes from Mycena sp. CBHHK59/15, assembly GCA_029204085.1. Lineage (NCBI taxonomy): Eukaryota > Fungi > Basidiomycota > Agaricomycetes > Agaricales > Mycenaceae > Mycena > Mycena sp. CBHHK59/15. The sequence continues at coordinate 191,567 of JARGXW010000138.1, read as the reverse complement.
AGTCATGGGCTTTTTCTTTGCCGTTTGCTTCTCGAAACTGAGGCTACGTTTTGGATAATGTACCGTCATCCTAGGAAGACAAGGACATGAGCAATACGAGAATACCAATGTTAAAGACGTACTTCAGGCTCGAAGGCTTTGCCTTTTCCCCTCTCACCTTTGTACTTTACCTCATGGTCCGACACCATGTCGTCATCCTGCTCAAGAAATAAATAAGTATTATGTATGTAGTGGCCGTGGAAGTCGGCCGAGACTTTCCTTGCTGTCTGACAAACGAGATTCCTCCTTGCAATGAGATGACTGGGTATCATTGTCATTGTCATTGTCATTGTCGTCCTCTGGAGTGAACAAGGGATCCTCCTGCACCGGGGGGAGGGAACGCGCTCAATTGCATGCTGCCCAAAATTAACAAGTGTACCTTTTGTTTCTTTGCGAGGTGAGACTCTTCAAAGTCAGATAATGTCAATGTGGCAAGTACAATCAAGACGTACTGAATCAGTCACCTTGTCGCTTGCTCCAGTCCCTCCCTCTTCACCTGACCCCAACTCCGAATCAGATGTCAAGGGGTCATTCGGGTCCTCGACGACTCCCTTGAAACGAAGGTTTGGACCGGTGGAATTGATAGCGATGTAGATGAGTGACTTGAAAGAATGGCCAGCACCGCGGACAAAGCTATTGGCCAAGGATCTATTACGAATAATAAGGGTAGCGCGGGACTTGGAGTAGATTCACGTACGTCTGCCAGTTATTGATCCCCATCACCTTACCACCCTTAATTGGCTTGAGCAGGTAAGACGTGCCCTTCTTGACAACCCAGCCTTCACGGGTCTTTTTCATGGGCGCTTCAACACGCAGGACACAGAAGCCGTGTTCCACAACTTTGGGGACATGCGTGAAGGCCTGACTTACAGCAGCGGCGATGTCTTCGGGTGTGGCATCATCTGCGATGGAGACCGGCTGAATGTAATCTTCATCGGTAAGGTCGTTAAGCATAGTGAGCAGAGCAAAATGAAGACTCGATGGCTTAGAGGGAGCAGGAAGGCGACATACTTGGTTGGCCCTGGCTTCTTATATCGACCCTCTGCAACGGCTTTAGTACCTTCAACAAGAGTAACGTTATATAACTTGAGATTCTTCTTTGCCGCGGTTACAGAAACATTGGGGCCCGGCTTCTCGGCGGCATTCGTGGAAGATTTGCGCTTCCTTTTTTTGGCCTTCGAATTGTACGGATTGAGATCGCCTTCGACCTGAGACTGAAACTACTAGGTTAATACAACAAAGATCATTGCTGCATAACGAGGCTGTCCGCACCTGCTTGGCTGGGTGGAACAGATGCCCAATGTTCCCAGAGATCCTTGAATATTGACTTGGCGTTGCTCGGCAAGGGCTCGGAAAGGTCCTGGCGCTGGGCGAGAGCCATGGAGAGTGCTGGTCGTTGCCGGCACAGCCTTCGGGACGGATGCCGGTGGCGGTACAGACGATGCTGATGAGGCTGGAGACAGGGACGGCCAGGAGTGAACTCGGACAGGTTCCTACCCAGCCGCGGTTCCGAGGTTCACAATCTCAGTAGGAGGTTTTTAATTGAATACAGAATTGGTGGCACGGAGATATCGGACCGTGTGACGAAAGTAACGTGATGTGATTAAGTGACAGAAAGTTGGGGGTGAACCTCTCCACAGCGGCTGGCGGATAACATCTGTAAACAACATAGCCACAATTTCGCGAAATCACTCGAACGTCTCTTGGATAGCTCAGTCACTTCAAAATAAAATAATCTAATGCATCCAAAACCACATAGTGGCTTTTATAAAAGTGTAGTACGAGTCTTAAATTTTTATTTTGGGTGCTGTTGTGAGTTTGTTGGAGAAACCACCCTTTTCCACTGTAATTCACTCCAAGATGACGTAGCCCATCATATTAAAATCCACGAAGCGGATAAATAGTATCACGTAGTCATTTTTGAGTGGATTAATCTTGGCGACTATTTTATTTTGAAGTGACTGAGCTATCCAAGAGACGTTCGAGTGATTTCGCGAAATTGTGGCTATGTTGTTTACAGATGTTATCCGCCAGCCGCTGTGGAGAGGTTCACCCCCAACTTTCTGTCACTTAATCACATCACGTTACTTTCGTCACACGGTCCGATATCTCCGTGCCACCAATTCTGTATTCGATTAAATACCTCCTACTGAGATTGTGAACCTCGGAACCGTGGCTGGGTAGGAACCTGGAACTCGGATAGATAAGCGATTACAGGGAAGAAGCCTCACCGCCACCTTGACGTGCTGTCCGCCGTAACAGTTGCAGATGAGGCATCGGGCAGCCGGAAGAGGTTTCAGTGCATCCTCGTCGTTGAGATAAAAGGCCCTGCAGCCGACGTTGCAGCCAGGGTTGTTGCATTTCCCAAGGTCGTCAGGAGAGAGTCCCATTCTATCACTGACAGAGGGCAAAGGATGTGGGACAAGTGCAAGAAGTGTCAGGTCCCAAACGAAGGAAAAGGTGGGAAAATATTGTTCCCCATTGAAACTCCGAGTCGCGATCGTCCGAGTGCACGGGCTGCCATTTTGAAATTGTGAATGAAGCTGGACAGACAGAAGTCCAAGTTGAGTACTTTTTGAGGTTGAGCAGGAAGTTGTGTGTCTCAAATTACTTCCAAGGAAGTTACATCATTTTTATTACATCACCATTGGGTCGTGACTTTTTGTCAAACAGCACCAAGCTGCGTTCCTTTTTGCGAGATACTCGGGGTACGTTTTTTGGCATGAATTATTAGACAGTATATGGCCCATATGCTCGAATGCCTCTCAGGTCTCTCTCACGAGGACTGGCTCACGACACCTTTCACATCGAACGGTAACGAAACTCAGCATCACTGGACGAATTCTCAGACTGGAATCGGTCTTAACACACGAGAATGTATTCTGAGGTTCGACCCGACACTCCTTCAATTTATTCACTAATATTCTGTAGAGCAGCAAAGGCCGATCATGTCGTGGGCGACCAGTTTGAAGTGTCTCTGTCCAGCGGTGTCATGGCCAGTAATCGTAACGAACTAAGCCATAGGACCGCGCGTAACGCCAAGCGTCATACCAGTGCTATCGAGAAAGCTAAGCAAGTGGCTATGGGGAACCAAAAGATCAAAGAGCTCAAAGCCGAGCTTGCCATACTCATGGCAGAGGCGAAGGTGAGCTCATTTCACCACGTTTCAGATCAATCTGAGCAGAATACAGACTAGCTCGTCATGCGTTGTTTGTGTAACCCAGAAAAGCAAGTCGAAATCTCTCGGTACTCTTCCTCGTCTCTGTTCCCGCCGATCACGTATTCACTTTCATTGGTGACAGCTAAAGTTGCCACGGGCCGGCCCAAGCAGTCGAAGAAGATGACTGCAGACGAGATGGAGCTAGATGGCATTGAAATGATCTCACTGGAAGGTATGTGGCGCTCACTGATACTTTCTCGATATATCCATTTCCCCAAAAGTACCAGTTGAACTAGACATCCAACCTGATGCGCTGGAGCAGGGGAACGATGTAGATGCAAGTGAGGCATCTCAATCCGAGTCGGGGAACCTTGATGTTGAGGTAATGTCCATGGGCGACTCGGACATTGTTGTCCCACCAGTTGTTTCTGGTGAGGATTCAGTTAACTCCGGTGCGACACCAGTCTAAACTCATTGTTAGTTCCCACATCCGCACCTTCTCCTGTCCCCCTCCCCACTCCACACCACCGAAGCCACCGTTTTCCACTTGTTGCTCTTCACGAAAGCGGGGGGCATCCAACACACATGAGGATGCTCCCGCGCCAAAATCCAAGAAGACAGAAGCTGCTGTTGCATCCGAGCCATCAGACTCCGAAAAAAAACGGTGAGTAGCACGCTCTTACCACCGCCCGATCTAACAACACCCTTTAGTCCGAAGCGCAAGCCCAAGGCATGGAGTGTCAGGCTGTGGCGGAGAGCGTCGGCTAGATAGTCGGTGTGATGTCGGCTAGATAGGCGGCGAGTGATTCCGACACACGAAAGGTTCGAAGTTGCAGGTTCGTCCGAAAAGCAGGTAAGTGGCGTACGTTATAGATTGACCAAGGGTCTAACTACGGACAGGTACAGCTTATATAGTGACAAGTAACAGGGGTGTGAATGAAACACAGGGGAATGATGGTAGGTATATGACGCGAGAGCGTTGGAGACTGCTCGAGGTCTCTGCAAGCTGGGAGCAGCCGATATTGGCTGAAAGACTCAAAGAGGAGTCCTGGGCCGCGAAACTGGGCCAGGCGACTGCGAAAACTGAAGCAAAGGTGATTATGATTGTGTACAAACAATCCCAATAAGTCTTCTAGGCGAGCCTAGCACCGCCACAGGTGCCCCCCCAACTGTTGTCCGACCCGGACAACAAACACGACTCCTGCACCCAATGCTCCTCGTGAGCACCACTCAATCAAACCACCATGAATTGGTTCAACCTCTGTGGATGTTCCTACTTGCCCGGTGGAACGCTGACGGCCGGCCAGGTTAGAGAGTGTCCTACGGTGCCGCCTCAGTGTTCATGAGGGTTTCGGCCATCCGTTCCTCAGCTTCCGCAATTTCAAGGTCTTGCTCGGTGGGTATATACTCCCCTTCGTCACGGGGGTGTTTTTGGTCGAGGGTTGAACCCCGTAAGGGTATAAAATGACGAAGTCTTCTAGAATGTACAAACAATTGATTTTTCAGTGGAATGCCGTTCATATCACAAAGAGAAAAAGAATTAAGGAAACGTGCGTAGATCTGCACCGGCGCGGACCAGCGTGGTGCTAATTTGTTGATGGATCTCTTGTTATTGTCGGCCGGTGAGTCATACCACTGGACGACATCCCCGATCTGGAACTCAACAATCTTCGCGTTCGAGTCAAAGCTCGATTTTTGTTGCTCAGATCGTTGAAGCGATTTGAGGTGTGCGGACCAGCGTAGGCTATCTGCGAGGGCGAAATGAATGTCAGCATCAGAAGCAGTCGTGGGAGTGGGGGGAGATGAAGTGTGGTTTTCCGGTGTGAATGATCTGCCGAAGAGGAGCTCGCGTGGCGTGGCCTTCAACGCGACGAGGATGCGGTCGTTCATCTGGCGGATGGCCTCGTCGAGGTGCTGGGGCCAATTTTCGGGGATGTCCTTCGGATCAACGGTGCCTTCGGTTGTGTCGTGATCTGGGGCGCAAAGACGTTTCAGCATGTTCAACAAAATTTTGTTACTCCCCTCGATTAAGCCGTTAACCCATGGGGAATATGTTGGCGTTGTCTGGTGCGTGACATTATTTGCTGCACAGAAATTATCTACCGCTTTATTCTTGAAGTGGCTACCACCGTCCGCCATGAATGTGTCCAGGACGGCAAAGCCGTGGAAGATGTCCCGCAGGGATTCGATCGTCGTGTTGGCAGTACCTGCAGACTTCAGCTTCGTTGCCCATACAAAATGCGAAAATACATCGATATAAAGGCCGATGTTTTTGAAGCCGCCTTTCCCAGTCAGAAGGGATAAATAATCGCCCGCAACTAGTGAGAAGGGCTGAGTGCGGCGGATGGGTTGTAGGAGCGAGTTGAGGGTTGTTGCTCCGAAACTCTTACACCGCGGACATTCCAACATTACCTGCCAACAGTCCGTGTCCATGCCGGGCCAGAAGTATCGATCCGACAATTTCAGCTTCGTGCTCTCAACGCTAAAGTGACTATTATCAGCATGAGTTTCCAAAGCCTTCGCAAAACCTTGTGCTGCCGGGATGCATTCTGTCCTGGCTACCCGGCGTGCGGCAGTATTAGCAACGCGCCAAAGCTTGCCATCTTCGATCATAAAACCCGTGGAGCGATGAGCCGCGCGCTTGCGGTCCTGGATTGTTATGCCTGCTGTATGACCGAGTAGATGTTCAACTATCGGAGCAAAAAAGATATCGTCAGCGAATTGAGTCTGGAGGGGATTACGTAGCTCGTTTGGGGCGCTCGACACGCCCAGTACGTCGCGTACAATTCCCTTGGTCGCTTCCCAGTCCGGGAGTACGGACCAATCCGAACCATCGGTCGACATCTGCTTGCGGGCTGTCCACATGCGGCTCAACCCGTCTGCAACGGGGTTATCTACGCCAGGTCGGTGGCGCACTTCGATAATATTCCTCGCCAAGATGGACTCCTTCCATCGGCTATGGTGAGAGTTCAGGTGTTTGCGAACGAGACAGTCCCGGAGGGCCTGACAATCAGTCTCGATCTCGATGGGTGATCCGTACGTGTAGGCCTCATGGATAATGCAAAAACATCAGCGTATTCCCGAATGAGGGCGGTAATCTTAGCTCGTTGTTCTTCTGTGAGGTCTGCACCAGTCCCCGCAACCGTGCTGTCCTTGGCATTGGCCCGCTGTGCCATGGCTAACGTATCATTCCAGAATCGATTGGCGCCTTGGCGCAGGCGTGTCGCCGCTCGTTGCTGCCAGCCCTCACGGATGGCAGGTTCTTCCGGCACGGTGTCGCAAGCTACAGAAGGCACGTCAGCATCGGGGATATCCTCGACAGTGAGGTACTTAGCAAAGCGGGTCTCCGTCCATGGTGCGTGCTCTTGTATCAAGCTTATCCGCACAAACTCTTCCTCAAACTGCCTTTCCTCTTCCTCCAGGCCTCTGCTCCGTGCGTGGCTCTCGCTGATGGTGCTGCCGCTGCCGCGAGCATCAATGACTGGCTCCATGGGCCTCACGACAGGAAAGATGCGCGGCTGGTGCGGTTTTGGCTCAATCCTGGGTGGAGGTGAGTATCCGAGCCCAGGGAAGGGAAGTGGTTGCTTAGCTCGTTGTTCTAGCTGTGCTGCCTTTCGTGCACTCTCCTTTTCCCTCTTCCGTGCGATGCGTGCCAGCTCATCGTGCAGCCACTGCTCCTCGGCGTCCAGCACTCTCTCTTCTTCGACTTCAGCCACCCACGGCTCCTTCGTGTCCGCTTCTGCTTCCGCCACCGTGGCTTCTATCACCTCTGCGACCTTGGCCTCCGTCGTGTCCACTGCAGCTTTGGCTACGGTCGTGTCCCCTGCGACATCAGCTTCAATCGGGTCCACTGCGACATCAGCTTCGATCGCGTCCGCTTCGACTCCTACCATGGTCTCTCTCGCACCCGCGCCAACTTCTGTGTCCGTCGCGTCCACTTCGGTTTGGGCTCCCGCAGCTTCCACCACGTCCACGTCGACTTCCGCCACCGCGGTCTCTGTTGCAATCCTCGCCACTCCTGCTTCCATTGCCTCTGTTTCACGTCCCACTGCAGCAGCCTCTGCTTCGACTTCTGCTGCCGAGGCTTCAATCGTCTCCGGTGTGTCTTCCGATACAACTCTTTCCTCCGCCTGTGGCTCTTCAGCCGCTGGGATCTCCTCATCCTGGCTCCCATCGCCTCCAGAGCATCCCTCCCTGGCATCTCCTCGTTCTGCAGCACCGTCTCATGTGTCTCGCTGCGGATTCGGATCTCATCCGTCTCGTAGTTGTGGATCGCGCGGACACTGTGGAGCCACGGCTTCCCGAGGATGATGTCGAAGGCTCCGCCGCACTCGAAGACTTCAAACCACGCCGCCGCGTGTACTCTGCCCACGCCGACGCTGCCCCACCATTGCCCGTACGGCCAGATCTTCCCTCCACTCGCGACGCCAAGCCTCGTTTTTGATGGCACTAGCGGGCTGAGGCAGTGCCCATACGCCTTCCACCGTGCAAGCGAGATGCAGTTTTGCGTCGCCCCGTTGTCGACGTGGGCTGTGACGCGGACAACAGCGTTGTTCGGGCCCAGCAGTTGCGCGCGCTGGTAGAATGGTGTGACTGTGTCCTGGTCAGCTGCATCAAGGCTGAGTATTGTGGCTGGTAGGGACGTCGAATACTGAATAGTCCGTGTATTCATAGGATTGAATAATACATGCAGATTGTATCTAGCAACGTCCCGGCGGCGCCACGATCCGCACTCTCTTTCCGGGGAATTTTGGTAAGGAATCACACCACCCCTCAATTGGTGGATTCCCCTCCATCTCCCGACTCGTCCTCCTCCTCGTACAAGGGCTGGTCGGGGTCAAAACCACCGAAGGCGTCGTACGGCACCTCGTAGATTTGAGAGATGCGGGCGGGAGTTCATTGGCCTGGTGGGAACATGATGGCGCCAACGAAATTGCGCACGTTTTGCTCGCGCGTCAGGACTTCACACCCATTTTGTTCTCTGCATGCGCGCACACCGAAGTGGGCTGGGTCCGTGAGCACGCCGCAGCGGAAGCACTCCCGCGATCCTGGGGCTGCTGTCCCGGGGGTGATTGGGAAAGTGGTGTAGTCGGGAGCGGGGCTATTGCCGTTTTGGGAGATCCACGTTGCCATGTCGGCGGTGTAGCTCTGGATGCCCGCAGCATCTGCGGTGTACATGCGGGGACTCTGTGCAATATACCGCACAAGGTCCACGTCGCGCGCGGGGTCCCCACTCAGGGTCGTCGGGCGGCCCCTGTTCACTGAAGGGCTGACCAGCGTCGCGAGATTTTTGGCAAAGGCGTTCGGATATGGGCGCACGTGCTGCCGCTGAAGACGTCGGGGATGTGCGATTTGCCCAGGGCATGCGGGGAGTATTCAGCGTGGTGGATGGCGTCGCCTGGTAGGCGCGCGGGTTTGGTGTGACAGCCTGACACGTGGCAGGGGACGACGGGGGCTGTGATACACGTGCCGCGGGCGGGACGTAGCGGGGCATCGCAGGTGGAGCGAGCCTCGAGGGGCTCTGGAGGAGGTGGGAGATCCCGAGGTCTTTCGCTAGCTTATTGGCAAAGGCTTCGAAGTGCGCCTCACGCTGCGCTGGCGTCGAATTGGGATTAGCGCGGTGCCAAGCAAAGATGTCGTTGTCCATCCTGGTCTCGCGCGAGGTGCGCTCTTCCACGGCGTCATTGATGCGGACAACACTGACGTCCTCGACAGCCTTGAGGTACTTCTCCCAGGTATTGAGGCCCATGTCGACGATGAGGTGCCGAAATTCGACGGGGAGAGTTGCCCGGATGCTCGACTTAAGCATCATCCCGGCATCGCCGCTGGGGAGCTCGCCCAGGAGCCCACGTGTGACTTCAGCCCAAGCAATGTGGGAGAGGACGAGGACTCCGTCCTCGTCGTTAACGTACTTCCCCAGCGCCTCGCGATCGAGGCAGTTGTTTGACAGCTCCGCGATGACAACATCCTGCGCCCGCCGTGTCGCCGTGGGTTTCGCCCACTTCGTCTCGAATGCAACCATCAACGCTGCCCACGTCTGCTTCTCCGCCGCTGTCAACTTGCTCCACCATTCCTCCGCCTGACCTCCCGGATGCAGGCCTTTCTCAAAGCGGTACATCTTCTCTTTATCGTCCACGTCCCACTTCCACGTCTGCTCGAGGGTGCGTAGCCATGTGTGGGCTTTTCGGAGGTGCTGTTGCCGCGGAAAAGCTCTGTAGTTTTGGGGAGCGCCATATCGTCGTCGGAGGCGTCGCTTTTTGGGGGAAATAGGGGATTTGGGGAGGGTGCCCGTCGAGGAGCCCTTGGTGTAAAAAAAGCGGGTAGAAGGGTCGGGGGTGTCTCTGGGGATGGGGTGAGGTCGGAGGGAGTAGATATGGTAGGAGTGCTGGGAATAGACACGCTGGTCTTTTGGGAGAATGACACGCTGGTCGAATTGGGAGTTGTCGCCACGCTGGGCTCGGTGGAGATGGTCCGACTGGAATGCCTCGCTGCGCGGGCTTCTGCTGCTATCATTCTGGCTTGGGTCTGTGCTAAGGCCTCTTGGTCTCTTTGATATCTAAAGTCGAGGTTGTTCGCTGAAGCCAGTGCGCGCCGTAAAGCTCGCGGATGTGAAGAATTCCACTCTAATCACCACAATGGAGACTGCTCGAGGTCTCTGCAAGCTGGGAGCAGCCAATATCGGCTGAAAGACTCAAAGAGGAGTCCTGGGCCGCGAAACTGGGCCAGGCGACTGCGAAAACTGAAGCAAAGGTGATTATGATTGTGTACAAACAATCCCAATAAGTCTTCTAGGCGAGCCTAACACCGCCACAGCGTCGAGTAGATAACGAGTGCAGTAGATAAAGAAATAGGAGGGAACGTGGTGGTGCATGATAAGATCTAGAAAAGGCGCGGGAGCGCACCGTTACACCTGCCCTCCAGGCCGACGAATACGGCGGACTTACGCGCCCGAGCCAGACGGGCCAGAGCCGCCCTGGGGAGTGTCGACATTCATGCGAATTTCCCCTTCCTTGGGTCCGCAGTCCTCGCCTTCTTCGCGGCGCGGCGGCGTCGGTGTTCCGCTGCAACATCTTGCGCTTCTTCGCGAAGGTCTCAAGCGAAACCTTGACCCCCCTCCAGCCTCCGCCTCCTTCTGCGCCCTCTCTTCCGTGCGGTTCTGCGCCACTTCACGTTCCGCTTCGTCTCGGCTTCCTTGAGACGCTGATAGTCGGACAACTCGACCTCGGTGATCGCGGCCTCGCCGGGGCGCAGGTAAACGCGGGGGTTGATTTCGCGGTCGAGGATGCAGAATGCGTCCGGGTCGGCCGGGTCGAGCGCATCGTTCCAAATGATCGCGCCACTGTCGTCGAGCCCAGCCCAGCCAAACCCGGAGCTGTCGTGCTCGTTCATGTTCTGAGCGAAGTTGTCGTAGTATGCGGGGGTAAGGCTAGGGTTATCACCTCGGCGCACAGCACGAGGTGGTAGTCCATCCACATGCGGACGGTGGTCGCAGCGATCAGCTCGGTGCCGAGCCCGGGGACGTCGAAGCGGAAAGTGTCGTGGTTAATACGACGAAGCGCATGGTGGTCGTCGTTGTAGTCCACCATGCGGTCGGATAGGGTGTCGAGGGAGTCGGTGAGCGCGGCGAGTCGGAAGGGGTGGTGGAGAGAAATAGTCTTGGGCATGGTAGAAGTGGGGGCGAGATTTAGGAATTCCCCTATAAACTCCCCAGACTTATACGCCCAGAAATGAGACATGGCGGAGCTTACCATCATCTCCTCTCCGTCAGTAGGAGGTTTCCCCGAGCCATAGGGCAACTCCTTTACGTCGGAGATACCTATAGCCTCGAAGTATTCGCCCAGCGCTTGCAGGCGCTTCGCCTGAGGGTACGGCATCCGCTTTTGTCTCCAGACTTCCAGAGGATCTCGAAAAGCGCGGTCGAGCGACGGCTGTAGTGGTTGATTATGTGTTCAACCGCCCATTTGTTAGTCTCGTCGTCCAAGGATATTCCCAGTTGGCAATCAAGACGTCCAGGGAACCTGCGATCGTCGTTAGGAACGTGTATCCGCAGCAGAGAGGAGTGGAACACATCATGTACACCCCTCTGCTTCATGTTCGCGGGTAAGTCGAGTTGGAACGAACTATTCCCAAAGTCTCGGATGATCGCGTATGGCCCAATGAATTTCGGAATAAGCTTGCACGCGAGACCCTTCTCGAAGGTAATGTTCTTTGACGAAAGGTACACCAGGTCTCCATTCTCGAATGGTGCCGGTTGGCGCTTTCGATTGGTGTTCCGAGTTTGTTTGACTCGAGCTGCTATCATGCTATCGTGAGCGCTCATGATAGCGAGGCGGCGTTGCAAAGCGAAATTGGCAACGCCAAGGTACTCATGTGTGCGGTCTGAATTCCACAGCAGCGAGCGAGGCATTCACCCCGTGTTCAAGAAGAACAGTGAATATCCAGTCGTCTCCGACCGCGCGGAGTTCATGGCAAATTCAATCGCAGGAAGCTTGTTCACCCAGTCCTTCTGTTTAGGACCAATGCACTGACGAAGCATCTGAGTCACCGTTCGGTTAGCACGCTCTGTGCCGCCGTCAGTTTCAGGGTGATACGCACTTGACATACGGAGCTTGACTCCAATCAACTCGTGGAGTCGTTTCCAGAAGATGCTGGTGAATAGCGAGTCTCGGTCGCTAACAATTGACTTGGGAAGGCCATGTAGCTTGTAGATGTGTTCGAACATTAGTTCAGCCATCTGTCGAGCCGTGTAATTGATACGAGTAGGAATCAGGTGCACCATTCCAGTTAAAAGGTCAATTACGACTGCAAGGGAGTTGAATACTCCGTCACGGTTCTTGGACTCTGGTAAAGGTCCAACGAAATCGACTCCCACGGATTCCCAAGGCTCCAAAGGAGGATTCAGCGAATGCAGAAGGCCATATGGCCTCTGATTGCTGGGCTTGCTGGGCTTACACGTAGAGCAGGACTCGCAGTAGCTGCGCGTGTCCTCCACGATCTCCTTCCACCAGAAGTGATCCCGTAGGTAGTCGAGAGTTTTCTTCAGTCCCAGATGGGCCAGGAGAGAGTGCGCCTCCGAGATAATAATCTCGTGGATGTTTCGATTCCGGTACGTCAACTTTGGGACGCAGATGAGACCTCCTTCAACCTCGAAGTTACGAAAGGCCTTGGGTGTTTCCAAGATCTTTTGGAAGAATGAGTCTTCACCGTAGTTGCCGGCGAGCAATTTCACGAGGTCCAGGCCTTGCCATCCAGAGTTAACGACGTTAAGTAACGAGTCGTCCAGATGTTCGAAGTTGTTGCCAAATTCGGTTGTGGGTCCAGCAAGTTGAGGATCTGCACGAGTAGCGTCGGCTAGTGGAATTGGTTCCGTGGAAGCGTCTCGAGGCAGCGGATCAAAGTGATCAGCGCTGTCGTCGGCTATCTCCTTTTGCTTCCCACCACCACCTCGGGCTTTGCCAACGTTTACTGTTGTCGACGCAGGCTCCTCAGTGTTCGTCTCCGGGGAGTCGTCGCTCTTTTCCGACTTTCTGGTCTTCCTGGATTTTCTGGTACCCTCGCCCTCCGTTGGGGACGTACCGGATTCGGACCCAAACAGATTTGATTTCGCATCGTCCTGGCCTGACCTCGCATCGGCCGCCACTTTTGCAGCGCGCAACATGGAACAAGTCACCCTGTCGCTGGACAGCGCCATTGCTTCTAGGCCAGCAAAAACTGGCATGGAAATGGAGTCAATGTCCAAGTTATTATTATCAATAACATCGTGATAGGTATACTCTGAGCGAGCGCGAACCGTCCCCGGTGCATCATTAGAATAGATGCGAGACAGCGCATCCGCTAGCACATTCTCCGTCCCAGGTACGTATTGAATATTATAATCAAAACTGGACGTCTTCTCAAGCCAGCGCGCCTGTCTCCCAGACAGGTTCTTTTGATTCACAAGGTGAATCAAACCTTTATGGTCCGTTATCCACGTAAACCGACAGCCTTGTAGAATGTCGCGATGCCTCAGCATCGCCTCCACCCCAGCTAACATCTCGATTTCGTGGACTGGATAATTCTGCTGGGCAGAATTCAGCTTTGCTGAGAAGAAAGCCGCGATCTTGGCGGTCTTCCAACTGTCTCCTCGGCAGACAACTCCAGCCACTGCTGAGCTGCAGCCGTCAGTGACGAGCCAAATGCTCGGGGCCTCGGGGAATAATCCAGAGGCACATGATGGTGGTCTCGGTTGGCATCCACGAGGTGTTTTACGTCCTCGAATGCGCGCTGGTGAGTAAAACCCCATCGGAATGGCACCGAATCGCTCATTAATTCATGCAGGATTCCCATTGGCGTGCCTATCTCAGGCACAAAGGTACATGACGGAGCCAATGAACCCGCGCAGTAACCCACGAGTCGTAGGCACCTTCCAGTTGAGCACAATGTCCACCTTGTGAGGGTCCATCCAGATCCCCTTGTCACCAACGACTCGTCCCAGGACGTTCAGCTCAGATCTGAGCAGCTGCATCTTGCCAACGCTCAAATAAAGCTTCTCCCTCTCAAGTACGTCAATTATAATTTTGATGTGCTTGATATGATCCTCAAGGGTGTTCGAGTAGACGATAATATCGTCCAGATACACGTCCATAAAGACGCCGATGTACTGGCCGAACAGGTGGTTCATCAATGATTGATAAGTCGCCGGTGCATTACAGTCGCCTTGTTGTAATACAAGACTAATCATATTGCCATCAGGTGTACTTACAGCCGTTCGAGGGACGTTCTCGGGCACGATTCGTATCTGCTCGTACGCGTCCTGTCCATCAATGAGGGACCGGAACTTGCAGCGCGCAACGCGCCGCAATATGCCATCCATATCCGGCAACGGCGAAGTCATCTTCACCGTATTGGCGTTGCGGGCTCGCAAGTCCACGACCACGCGCAGTCCGGGAGGATTTGTTTTCACCTTCGGGATGAGAAGCATGGGAGCGGTATTACCTGTGTTGGTAACTTGCCAGCGCCCTGCTTTGAGGTACGTTTGTCGTTTTAGATCCCACTGTGGTCTCAAAGCTTCAGGGCAGCGTGAAGGTCTCCACGGAAGTATCTTATTCTCATCAATAAGAGGAATAGTATGATTGATTGCTCGCAAAGGAGGTAAGCCCGTTTCGTCCGCTGTTTTGCATATCGGCTTAGCATACTCTAGTAGCTCGTCTCGCGCTGCCTGCAAAGCGTCTTCGGCTAATCCAACTACTCCAGCAAATACGCAAGCAGTAGCAACTCCTTCAAGAGGTGCAGCATTGGCGCTTCCAACACAAACTCGGGCAGGGTTAAGGCCAATACTCACCTTGTGCTGAAACAGCCAAGCAGTCCCCAGGATCATGTCGTACCCGCTCAGGTTAGCCACAAGGAAATTTCGTTCTTCTGAAATATCTTGATAGCTGAATTTCACATTCACAGAATGGTTAATCTTGGAGCGAGATCCCTGGACCGCCAATTGCAAGGTAATTGGGTCCTCGAGTTCCTTACGTTTGAGCCGGAGCTGATCCGCGAGCGACGTAGAGACCAAGTCCCCAAGGGACCCGGAGTCCACCAAGGCGCGAACTGGTTCGCCATTCATGCGAACGACGATGACCAGAGGACGTGCGACCACGCGGTCAGAGACGCGGGGCATGGAAGCGGTACGAGAGATCCCTTTGATGCTGTCAACGGGAATCTGAGCTCCTGCACAGTGCAGAATGAACTCGCTTTCCGCTTCTGAGTCAGCTCATCAAACATACTACCGAAGAACTCATTTCGGTGGGTGTTCCTCCAGCCGTTTCGAGCGTCGTTCTCACGAAGGACGCACTTCAGCTGGCGCTTCAAGTCCCACCCTGCTAAATCTAGGGACGGATTTAGCAAAGTTTCCTCCGAAACTTGTTCGTGTAAGTGTGCTCTCCTATTGGAATGCTAATGAGATATTCATCGGGACCTTCCAGATCGTCTGGCTCCCGAGGTATCTTCCCAATACCGACCCCATTAAACATGGAAGACTGACGTCCTATGTCCATGAAGTATTGCTGGACAGCATCGACAAGAGCTTCCTCAATAGGGAAGTTATGAATGGGTGAACGAGTATATTCCATACTCAGCGCGATGGCTCGCTGATGAGCATACCAGTCCAGTAAATGGAAACTCGGCACGCGAACGTACTCCAAGGGCAAAGTTATTACCTCGTCGAAGTACGAGTCTTCAATCGCGAAGCACTCCGTCTTCACGCGCAGAACGCGGAATTGTACCTTCTCGTGTCGGTCATCGGACCAAGCGATCCGCTCGTCTCCCGGATAGGGCTGGAAGAACTCGAGCAGCGCGGAAACGGTATTCCGGAGAACGTCGCCCAGACGGCGCGCCCTTGGTCGCACCTCGGAGTTATTGCGCGCACGGCAGCACTCCTGGGACACCTGGGCCCAGAGTTTTAATCGGTCCTCGAACGTCTCGCCTTCGTCCCCCGGCCTTACCAGGTCAGCGATTTCGCTGCAACCTTCAGACGAGTCGCTCACTGTCTTCAGGCTTGGAACACCCGAGTCGGATCCGCTTTCCGAGTCGGAACTCTCCACGCCCCGCATCGCCAGCATTGACGAGTAAGTCGTACTCTTCCCGGACTCCGTATCACTAACGGTTCGCAACGAAGGAACGACATCGGAGTCCTCGTCGGAGCGGTGTGAGCTCGGGCCGAGTGACACAAGCTCGGGCTCCGAGTCAGTTACTTCCAGTGTGTCACACGCGCTGGAAGCCGAATAGAATTCGGATATTATCTGCGACTGGGTACCTAGCCACACTAGGTAGCTGGCCACTTGCATAATAGAAGCTTGTATGATGTACAATTTGGGTGTTTTGGTGCCTATGGGGTAGAGTACAACCTATGAGGATGCCGCACGTCAAATTTGGACACGAGTTAAGCGGTCGATCAACGGCTGTGCTCCGTTTCTGATCGGGATGGGGGCGTGAGAGCATCATTTCTTATCTCCGAACGCCTTTGGCGCGCGTCTTTCACTCATTTCTCCACCAATTCCGCAGCGATTCACAAGTTTGGGGGCTCGTTTGCATCCCTTCGTCCGAAAAATCGACCTCCGCTTATCTCATATGCAAAAATGGTTCCTCCTTCCCTCCTGGATCCTCCAAGAACTTCACCGCCTGATCCCTGGTGGTGCAATTTGGCCACCGTCATGATGAAGCCCCTGCGTGTGCCATGGACCCAGAACTTGACACTCGCCTTCAAGATCAGTTGAAATGTATTGTTTGACCATCACTGGGTTTTTAACCTGGCTGCTTCCCAGTCACAGCAGGGTATCCTTCAAATTCACCCAATTTCGTGGGCACGAAAAGAAGGATTTTCTTTGAGGGGTGTCTGCATATGGAGTACATAACATGTGATGAGATATACTTGAATACATCGTATTTATCTGTCTAGCCTTGGGTTGGGGTCATAAATGTACTCTGGGCTGTGTAGGGTGCACCATTTAGTCCAGATACCGATTTCACCTATTCTCCTTAATTGGGACGGAAATTTCTTAGGGTCCCCATATACCTCAGATGTCCATTTTAGTGTGTTTAATAATTCATTTGAATCCATTCGATAATTTGGGATGCACTGGGGTGAGCAGAACGAGTGCGAATGACCGATACAGCGCGGTGGCCAGCTACCCCGTTTAAGCCCTTTTGGGATACCGTGGGAAGAAAAAAATCACTGAGCCATGGAATCTCCATCTGAATTCATGAAAAATATCACTACTCCCTCGCAGGATGCATACCTTCCTTTGTGAGCCTATAAACCCATATCCACCTCGCTATATGTGCAGGTGCAAGGCCAAAAACGCTAAGGTGGCCAGGTACCCAGTCTCTGATAATATGGCCTGTTCGTACCATTTCGACAGGTCGAACGTCGCGTCGACCAAGAGTTTCCTGGGCAGCGACACGCACGTCGCGTATAGGCGATCCGAGACTACCAAAGTCTCGCCCTCCGGGTGCACCTCAAATCTATCTGAGGGTGCGTGGTCTTGGGTATCAAAACACTTGTATAACTCAAGCAGGATTTGGACTGCTCCAGCTTGAGCATCTCCAATCTCTTCTAGGTAGCGCGATTCCTCCAAGGCCTCGTCTGGATCGAGTCCAAGCTCTTCCCCGCGCATCTGAGCATACCATAGTGCGGGCATAAAGTCAGGGTTATGCAATAATTCAGCACTCAAGGTGAATCCCTCAATGTGCTCGGAATCCGTGACGATATATTCACTATCTGAGAATAGGTACACCATGAACCTCTTTTCAACGAAGCACTCCTCCGGGGAGGGATAGCTCGAATCTCCTGGGTACGGCTGCGCGGACTGCAGCATAACCTCAGCGTACATCGCGTATAGGTCACCAATGGGTCTCGGTGCGTCTTCATCCACGGAGTCGACTCCAAGATCCGAACTATGGTCTGAGATTAATTCGTATTCGTTTTCAGAGTCCGAAAAAACCTGAAGGGGTTCCCCATCCTCCTCGACTCCGCTTAGGTCCCCAAAACGAAGTGCGAACGTCTCGAGCACCTGCGTGCTTTCGTCGAGCGTGTCGCGTGACGCCGAACCCGACGGTATGTGTACCGCATGCGTGTTAAGCCCCGGAGGCTTACCCTTCTTCTTGGAAGGTACAGACTGGTTCTTCGGGCAGTTACGCGACAGGTGTCCAGGTTCACCGCAGCTAAAGCATAGCCCTTTCGCTAACATCTCGTTCCTGCGCTGCGTGGATCTGTCAGTTTTCCCGTTCTTCTCGGGCAAACCAACTGCAGAAGTACGCCAGACCTCTTCTCGAGGTCGTGATGAATTCGCACGCCCTCCACGACCGCGTCCACGGCCTCGGAATCCTCCGCGCGAAGGGCGATTGGTATTTCGCGAGTTCGAATCATTCGGCTTCTGCGGCGGCTGCGTGCCGCGTTTAGAAGATCCGCCACCAGAATCTTGATTCCTATTGGCAAGTTTTAACAGTACCTCCGCTTGTTCACCGGCCTTAACGACTTCCTCCCAGGTGTTCACCTCGGGGTCGATATTCTCGCGGTAGATTTCTGTTTGAACAGGAAAGGTAAAGCTGTTAAATAACTTTACGATCTTCTCTTGGGTGTCCTCTAACCCGATGGTATTCCAGATGTGCGACCATTCCGCAACGTGTGCGGCGACGGTCTTCTGTCCCTGGAAGCAGTGATTCAGCTGTTTTCGCTGCGCGTTTCGGAAATCGACTGGGAAACAGAACTCGAATAGTTCAATAAAGAACCGCTTCAAGTCCCAGTTCTTCTCATCCTTGCTGACTACTTGATTGTAGAAATTAAGGGCTTTGCCATCCAGGTAGTACGAAACATAGTACACCTGTTGGTCCTTAGGTACGCGTCCCATTTTCACATAAGTAGTCGATTCCCTGGTGAAGCGCTGAATCGCATTTGCGTCAGGCTCGCCATCGTACCGCGTAGGAGGGATAGGCTTCAAGATCATTCTCTTCTTGCGTTCGTGGCCACGCTTGCGCTTAGACGACAAGCGCGGGCTCGAAGCACCTCGTCGCGCAGATCCAGAGTCACCGCGACCCGAATGGCGAGAGCTACTGTCTGATTCCGAACTCGAGTCGTCTGACGGATCGTCAGGCGAGGAGGGAGAAGCACCTTGAAGGGCCTTCTCGAAGAAATTCACTGCCGCCATCCTTCCTGGGGTTACACCCCGCGGAGCATGCGCCTCGCGAGCCTCGGGTGCGGGAGACTCTACGTGATTGTGCTGTGAGTTGTCGTTGGCCCTCGACGACCTCATCTCAACACTCTGCCTTAATTGAAGCTCAATTACTTTTGCAGTAATGAGCGAAACAATTTCCTCGGCGGATAGGCCGGGTCTGGGCATGGGCGCAGTGTCTGCTGCGTGAGTAAAGGCAGGTAAGGACACTTCAGGGTTCTGAGGTCCTGCATTCGAGAACTCAACTTTCGCCGCTGGTTTCGCAGGTGCCGCTGCTACCGCAGGCTTGTCAACCTTCATTGTCAGCGTCGGCACCTCTTCCTGAGTCTTAGCCCTCTTGGCTTTAGGGCTCCTGGAGCGCTTGCGGGTTCTAACCTTCGGTGAAGAGGTCCTATGCGGAATGAAGTCCACAAAAAATCGGTAGGCACCGAAGCCTCTTCTTGCTTAATACGGTTGATTTCCTCGTAGTTAGCGAGCATTTCCCGCTGAGCACGAAGATCGGTTTCAGAGAAATTCTCCAAGCCCGACACATCCCCCCAGTTTCTGGGATCCACACCTTTCCCTTTGCAGGAAGGTCCGGCCACAGGACTTGGGGAGGTTACGGAGGACGGGACGGAACCCCGGGAGCTCAGGTCGATGAGATCTTCCTCAACGTCCTCGAGGATGGCGCGAAGCGACCTCGGCGCCTGGCTAAGATGAGGGAAATCTTCCTCATCCTCGACTTCCTCCACAGTGGCGCGATGTGATTCGGGCACACGCGTGAAGGGGTTCGTGTTCTCGGTGACCGAGTTAAGGATTTCGGGAGCTAAACTCTCGATGCTTGGTACATTCCCCTCAGTTCTGGTAGGCGAACCCTTATAAGTTGCTTTAGAAACCGACGTACACGCCTGCAAAGCAGCGCGATACTGCGCGGTTATCGCCTCGTGATGGCGGACGAGAGCATCGAGTTGCTCGCTGTTCATTTCCTTTGTCGCATGGGCGACGGTGGACTCAGACTCAGTGTCGGACGCGCTCGAATCAGAAGCATCACTATTGGTATATTCACTTCTATTCGAGCTAGTACGACGCTCACGATGAGTACGCGAGGTCTTACGAGTGACGGGAGTCCAGCCCCCATCAACATCCACCAGCAGCGCCGGGGCTACCCCACCAGCGTCGTCTTTCTCCTCGCCCGCAGTGAGCGAGGGCAACTCCGAAGAGTACTCACCAGTACGCAAGGCACTGGCGTTCCCTGCCGCAGCAGGGAAAGGTCTCGCCGCCGTGGGAACGGCGACAGATGCGCCCGCCGAGGCAGTCGCAGGTCTCGCCGACGCAGATGCGTCGACAGAGGGGTTCTCAGCAACCCCGGACCTAATGGACCCGAACGAGATAGGAGCGATGGGACTGAATAGGGGAGGGGGAGCGGGGTGAATGCCGGCGCGAGTGGCGGCACGGGTATGGGGTATGTTCATATTGTTGTCCATAGCTAAATTCTTGGTGCTTGTAGGTGTCGGCGGCAGGCGGTAGACGAGGGTGATCAGTCCAGGGGTAACCAGCGAAGCCGCGACAGGGGTATTTAGACACTTAAAAAGATGTGGCGGAGAGCGTCGGCTAGATAGTCGGTGTGATGTCGGCTAGATAGGCGGCGAGTGATTCCGACACACGACAGGTTCGAAGTTGCAGGTTCGTCCGAAAAGCAGGTAAGTGGCGTAGGTTATAGATTGACCAAGGGTCTAACTACGGACAGGTACAGCTTATATAGTGACAAGTAACAGGGGTGTGAATGAAACACAGGGGAATGATCGTAGGTATATGACACGAGAGCGTCGAGTAGATAACGAGTGCAGTAGATAAAGAAATAGGAGGGAACGTGGTGGTGCATGATAAGATCTAGAAAAGGCGCGGGAGCGCACCGTTACACAGGCACACAGATGACCAAATTTATACATCGTTCGAATTCCTTGCTCAATTTCCGGTACAGGGATACTGAGCCCATGTAGTCGCTGGAGCTGCGCTTAATACATTTGATGTGTCTCCTTCCGGCCCGAATAGTAGGGCAGGCAGGAAATGCCTCGGCGAGGAATATTTCAATTCAGCTAGCGCTCTGAACCAAACAGATGCAATTGTGATGGCGGGCCGGCGGCACCCGGAGATGGCACATTTGTTCCGCCGCCGAATGTGCCGCCTCTGGGCTGAAGCACGGCACATAGGCCCTGCAAGCGCAGAGTCGGATCCGATGCGGCATGACTCCGGGACAGCGGATGTGCATCCGATTCGGAGGCACACCGAACCGAGTACGTAGCCTTCAGACTCGGGGCGCTGCACATGAATCGGACCAAGTTCGCGTCAGCGGAGCAGGCGCCAGCGAAAAGGCGCAGGGCCGTGTGAATGCGGGAGAAATGCACCTAGTCGGCCAACTCGGAGATGATCGCATCAGCGATCAAGTATCCCATCAGTTCAACTTGAAGAGCGTACAAGGGAATGACTCCGGGGTGGAAAGCTTGGCAGGTGTCGGAATTGATGGGACTCAGGTGAATGTGTCGTATCTCTTGTGCTGTGTCGGAATTGCTGAAGGTCTGCCGCCGTGTCGCTGTGTCGGGTTTTAGGGAGCCTCCTCGTTCCCAGTGCTACGCCATCGTCAGCGCCAATCCTTCGTCGGGAGGACAGCGTCGTTGGTTCTGGGTGTGTCCATTATTCTGCGCTCGTCGTTGCTTGTCGATTCACACCGGGGGCACAGCCTGCGGCTGTCAAAATTTACCCTCTGGAAGGTCTGTACTGGCGGAAGCACCAAGGAAGTCGCGCTGGCAGTATAAGTGGAAGCACGCAGGAAGCCCTGCTACCATTGCCTGTACGGCGTGTAAACAACGTGGACTTGACGTGGAAAGAAATCAAGCTTGAAGTGTCGGAATCAAAAAGTTGATTGACAGGTCTCGGTCACCTGATTCATTTCCCTTTGTTTCATTTGAGACTCTGCTCGACACGAGTACGTGTTATCGACATGTTCCAACAGTGCGCATGCCATGAGCAGTAGCAGTATATATCCCCCTTCTGATCTCCTATTTCTGCTCACTCTCATGGCTGGACATCAGCGTCGTTCGAGCAACAAAGACAGACAGTGTCGGCACGCCCAGGCGCAACCGCAGGAGGGTTCTTCGTCGTCGCGTCAGGACCCACGCGCTGGTGGTTCTTCATCAGCACCTCGTCCAGCTCCTGAAGCGCGTACTTCATCATGCCCCAACCAGCCAGGAGCTGATCCTTCATCCTGTCCTGGCGCCGGTCCTTCCTCCCATCCCGACCCTGAATCCTCGACCCGTGCAGGCAAAAAGCGCCGCAATCGTGGCTTTACTCCACCCACGGATGAGCCTCTACACAAGAAGACTGCTACAGCGGCTGCACTGCAGAAAAAGAAGAATTGCTCTGACCTCTGGCATTTGCCAAAATTGTCTGCAGGTGACAAATCACTCCAGGTTGGTACTGTAATTGTACTTCGATGAGATTGGGTCAAACCAGGACACAGGCAGCCTTCCATGTGCTCCTTTACCTCTTGTGGGGTGTTTGGAGTGCGACCGATGTCGCCGAGCAGCCGACAGCCGCTCAGCTTGTGGACTTTCAGAGGCGATGCACAACCGCTGATGATTGGGATGCAATCTTGAAAACTCTCAACACCAACCACTCTGCCGCTATGAACAAGATCCGGCAAATGTGCTTGGCAGTTGGAACTCGGAAGGGTCCCATTGCGAAGAATATCCTGGCGCTGGAAGATGAACATCTCATTCTCCTATTTTCCACAATTCTTTCTGCGGGGTTTTCGGCCTGGTGTCCCGACGTACTGGGGGGGACAGCCGAGTCCTTATACAACAAAGCCCACGAGGACATTGCCATTCGAGTTTTTCGCGATGTCGCCATCGCACACGGTTTTGTCTGTATCAGTGTTGATCTGACAAAAATTCAAGACATTCCATTTCTGCGCAAGTTGTATCGAAACTTTGTTTACTCGTTGATGCTCAAGAGGGTGCGGTTGGAAACTGCTCAACCCGGCGCTGTGGTCGCACGAAGCAAGAACTCGAATACTTACAAGAATCGTACCTTTGTATGTTTTATTTACTTCATCATTTTTTCTGCACATGTTAAATGTTTCTCGGACCTCCAGATAAGAAACAGTCGCACTAAAGCCCTCTACGCTGATGGCTGGCCAGAGCGTGTTGCCGCTCTTGCTGCAGAGGCCTTCTGCAATAGCGACGACGAATTTGATCCTGTTTGCCAGAAGTATATTATCAAGCCCAAACCTGGGCGTGGCGACAACACGACAAACTTTTTCCGCCAACAAGTTGACCCCGACCGCCATGAGTTGGCGAAAAGGGCGGGCCAAGGGACCAACTTTCGAGGGCCACACCAGCGTATCGTGGATCCCAATGCGCAGTCGTCCAGCATATCCGAGCGCTGGCCCAAGGACTGTCCCCTCGACTGGTTCAACCCAACCGCGTTTAACAAACTCCCCGCTCGCCTCTGTGCGCAGTACCGCCACAAGGGTATAGCTCTCCCACCTGCTCGCTTCTGGGTCGATGGTCGCGTACCTGACAAGTTCAAGACTATGTCGGATGCACATTTTATGACGCACTACGGCAACGAGGTGCTTGCGCTATACAACCTCCCAACAGATGAGGAGATTGAGCAGATGAAGGAGAATGGCGAGGATCCTGACGAGCCATTGGTCCAGGATATGGACGAGGACGAGGATGGAGACGAATCGCAGGAGCAGGATGACGAGGAACAGCAGGAGGATGACCCGATGGATGAGGACGAGGAGCCCGAGCCCCAGGCTGGGTCATCTTCAAGTTCCTAGGGTTAAATGCCTGAGTACCGCTTTCACTGACACATTTTACACTTGTATGCCTTTCATATGTGTATGCTTACTTTCATGTACATGCACTCAACTCAAATTCACTATGATTTTAGCACACAACGTCGTTAGAATTCACTGTCTCCTACATTGTACCAAGTGAGTACCTGTCCCTGCATTTGCAGGGCAATAGATTGAAGAGCATCTGTCCTGTGTCTGGAGTGTCGAGCTGGTATCGCTCCTCCCCACAGAGGAGTCCTCCCCTCTCTCTCTCTCGGGTCCTCGTTCTCCACTACTGTACTATTTCGACCGTTTGTTCAGTGACGGGTGACACCCAACTTTTTTTGATGTGCTTAAAAAACACCATAATTCAAAAGAAAATTTATCGGTCTCGCCGGTCGACGAAAATCTAAAAATAGTGAACAAACGGTAGAAATAGTACAGTACCCCGCGTCGAAGGGGAGCCTGTGCTGTCCATATGGCTGCAGGTATGCGCACACCTCGTCCTCGGCCTTGTGTGCACGGGATAGGGCAGCGTCACAACGGCGCGTGTAGCGTTGATGAGCACAGCGGGGGAGGTGGGGGTCATGCCCATCGCTCTGCCGTGCCCATCGTGTGCTGTGACGGTGCTCACGTCATTCAATTCCTCCCTCCCGGCCCATCCACACAACATCAGCCCGCGATTAACGCACTGTGGTGAGTTGGCTGACTGAAAGGGTGGATGCGTCACACATGGACAAACATGACCAAATACAATCTGCGCAATTTGCGCAATTTGCGCAATCTGCGCAATCTGCATATGCTGACTAATATTATTGCCCCTTTGAGCAGACTTGGTTCCTTTGGGTTTCCCCAATGATCATCTAATATGTGACATGCGTGATACGCACCTGAGGCCCGTAAATTCTGCCAAAATGGTCTGATTTAAGTGCTCAGCCAATGCTCGTGCAAATCGGCAAAAGGATCCATAGATATCCATTAAATTCACTTTACCAACAGTTGCGATGGTAAAGTTGAGCACCGTCGATTTTTTCTCGAGATTGGCTGGTGCTACCAACCTAAAAATTAGCCCAAGGATACTTACATTGAATATAAGACCTTCTATAGAAACAAATTTTTGATTTTGATTTTTATGAAGCGGGAACAATCATTGAAAAAGAAATTGAACTATAATACATTATGTGGCTATCAAGTGCGACGGCTGCGATTCAGGGCCCAGCATATAATCAACAAGTCCCTGTACTCAATGCCATATGTGCCTTTTGGCCGTTTATACACTGTGAGATGTGTAAGAATATGTTCCGGTTCAATGATCATAAATTCCCCAGAAGGATTTGCGTCAACGACGGTGGTATAAAAATAGGGCATGGAGGGATAAGGGGTTTGTTGCACCAGATACTGTGGTATAACTGTGTGCTTTTCAACAACCATGAAAGTCTGGACGTAACTTTGTAATGGAATTTGCCATATTTCGTTGATGTAGCCTGTGAGCACCGCTGTTGGGTTGGTGGGGTGTTTGAACTGAATTGCACTGTTCCCTTCATGAGACATTTTACAGCTGAAGGTGTGGCCATCATGCTTGAATTCAGATGGCATTCTAGCAGTTGGTGGTAAAGCTAACTCATCATCCAAGTGAGGCATTTCTTTGTGTGACTTCCACTCGATCTGTCCAATAGAATGCAAATATGCCAAGAGCATTCTATATGTGTTGGGTGGAATGTCCTTTCCTTTAGCTAGAAACTGTCCAGTCTCAAGTCCAGTTAATGGTTTCAGGGGGTCCTTGGAGTGGGATACATCAGGCTGTAAAATCTGAGCCAGCTGACCAGCCAATTCAGATGATGATGTGAAATTGCGATCATGAAACATTGCTTCCAGGCGTCCACGGCGGGCCATCCGCCGCAGCATAGTAAAGTCCATATCATCTATAAATTGATATTTGTGCCTCAGTGCTATACCAAGCTAAGGTGGATGGATATACTTACAAATCCTTCTATTTGTCTTGACCTTCCCAATTTCACCATTCATATGTTCTCCATGAAACTCGCTAAGACCGGGTAAAGGCCCCCAGAATTTTAGAATATCTGGGTTGTGCATTGCAAGGTGGTGATTTGGGTGAGATTTGATCCGCGGCCACAAGTCCTGTAGGCCCCTGCGATACTGAACAATATGAACCCTATATCTCTCCACCTCAGCATCAGAGGTATAGTAGGATGAAATAATGTTTGTCATGGCAGCAAAGTGGTGGAAGTTATCCAAAAGCTTCATAATACTTCCAGTTTTGTTCCACCAGAGTTCTGGTATTATTAGTGGAAATATTGCTGTAAAGAGAATAAGCAGCTCCTGCGCCTTGAGTTTGCCATGTGAAGCTTCACCAAGGTTTGTGGGTGGGCGACCAACCCAGGTCGGAAGGTGAACATCCTTGATACAAGCACGGATAATTTCTAATTGCTTTGAAGTAAAGTCAAATGCCTCTGCGCTGGAATCAAATTCATGAAGCATGAAATCATTGTCATCATCTGGGTTGAGATCATCATCTCCCTCTGCTAGAGGTAAGTCCCTCAAGTGTGTGCCTGGATTTTCTGGTGTAGGTGTCACTGATGTTTCGAAGTGTTTACGGTAATCATCCAGGTCCATCAGATTTTCAAGAGGTTTATTTGCATCTTCATCCAAGCCTGCTAAATCCTCGGAGGCTTCTGATGCATCAGATTCAGTAAATGTCTCCTCCTTTTCTTGTTCCTTCAAATCCTGCTGAGCTGCAGACGCTCGACCTATTCCCCAAAGCATGCGAAGGTGGTGTTCAGCCATGCCCTCAAGTGAATTGTGCATAAACCCTAGAACAGTGTGCTTCACTGGATCCCAGTTTGTAAGCTCATGCATTGGCGTCCAATGCACACCAGTATCGGTAGACGACTGATCTCTGTCCACAATTGTCGTTTTCTCAAGCCATGTTTTACCCTGAGATTTTACAGTGTTCCCATTGCGGTAGGTCCAAGCTGCATAGTCTAGACTTTCAATCTCAGCATTTGTGATAAGACAATATGAACAGAACAGGGTGGCAGAATGAGACAGAAATCCAGCAACTTTTCGAATTGCTCCAAGATCTGCTACAAGAGGCAGGACCCTTGACTGGACCAGAGTTCCTTCAGGATGGCGATGAGTAGCTATATTTTGGCCAGGCGGACGAAAAGCATTCATCCTTGTAACAAAGGTGTCAAGGATATGAGAGACAGCCCAAACATCTGGCATCCCAGGCCCAGGTATTATGCCAACGATAAAAATGTTCTCGAGAAGAAACTGAGATTCAATGGGAAGGGTGAGGCAGTATAAAATAATTAGCCCACTGGAAACAACTTTTCCTGTTTGTTGCATGGAAAATCAGTTGGGAATTATTAAATCACTCAGGTCACTGTACCTGCAATTTTATTACTGAAGGGATTGAACCAATCTATGTAGACCGCCCACACCAAATTGTATGGGAATCGAACGAAATTTCCTAGACTTCGCCATGCTGGGCTGTCTTGAACATCGTGCATTGTGTATGCATTTCCTTGAGGGTACCTGTTCTGATTCTGAAGAGCAGATGCCTCTAGATGATCCTCAATATCAGGCCGCGCCAGAAAGAATTTGAGCCATGAATCAAATGACTGAGTACTGTAGAGGCGTGCAGGCACACGCTTCACGCCTTTGCGTGTTTTTCGTTCTCGCCATAATGCTGTTCCGCAGGCACGTGCCCCAGACGATCTTTTATAGGTGCAGGTCATTGGAATTGGGGAATTTGCAGGATACATAGTATAGCATGTTGGACAGCAAGCAACACGGTCAATCACTGGCTCCATTACCTGCTGGTAGATAGTGCGAATATCTTTGGGAAGTTTAAATTCTGGTGCCAGGAGATTTCCAAAGCCTGCAGATTGAAGCACAACAAAGACCAGCTGAAGGGCTGTGACCAAGATAAACTGCAGTGCCTTTAAAACAATGTTTGCACTTCGACGGCTAACACCAGCACGGAGATTAAGCCAGGCTACAAGCAAGCAGCAGAGTTTATTCACGGGGAGCAACACTGTGTGCACAAAATTTATTGTGCCGTTGAAAAAGGACCATCAAAACTCACCCTTGTTCCAGTCGGGGATGGACTGTAGCCGTGACTTTTGCTCTATTTGCCTTGCTGGCTGTACTGGCTCTGCTTGGTGTGGTCTGGCCATGGCCGCTAATCTTGCGCGCAAGTCTCGATCCTCATGCTCGGCTCGGGTTGATGTGCTGACCGATTTTCCGGGCTGAAGGATCCCATCTCTGACTTCACGGACATCCTTGCAAGTGGTGCAGATGCACACCACTTGTTTGGCAGGCATAGGCTGCGGGGGAAAGGAATGCAATTATGTCTTTCAATCTTGCCTTATATTAAATGTGTATGAATCTATTTTAATTGTAGCCCCGGCCCGCCCTACAGCCGGCTACCCGTAACCGATGTCAGCTGCTGTGATGTTGCGGCGATGCTGCCGCTGTGCTTCCAGCGTGCTTCCTCTGTGCGTGCCGGTGACCTGACCTTCCGGCAGGTTGCCCTGTACAGCCTCGGACATTGCCCGCGGTGTCAGGCTCGAACGAGCCCGCCACATCCAAATCATCCTCGGTGGCATCCCTTGTGCTTGTGCTGCTTCATCTTCATCTTCATCGTCGGGTCGGCGAGTTTTCAGGTGCGCTTCCATCCTAGTTTTACCTATTCTTTCCTCGTTCTCATTCAATCTTCCTTCTTTATATTGTACAGACATCCGTTGACCCAGCCGTCTCCAACCGTCTCCATGTACTGTGCAAGCGGCTGGATTCTCAAAGGATTGAGTGATTGGCAGTTAGCGTTGGTCGTAAGTACCCACGGTACCAGCATATCATTCCTCTCCCTCTGCTGATCTCACCGGCCTTTTTTCCTCTTAGTACCAACACGCGATGCACCCCTCCCTACACCGCCGATGTCATGCGGGTATGATGTGACGGCATCCCTCCCGCTCCTGGCCAAAGACTTGATCTTCGAGCACCCTAGCCGCGCCCGTTCTGCGCAGATGCGAATCCGTATCTCGTAAAAGCGAGGTCTTTCTATCAAATCATTACCTGCTGACGAACGAAGACGCGCAGGTGCCAAACCTCCAATCGGGTCAACCCGACCTCAGCGAGTTGTCAGCAAGATTATGAGTTCTGTTGCGTATGTTCACGGCCGTCGGCAGTTGCGCAACTTCTTCGCCGAATAAGGAATTGGGAGGGGGATCAATATCAGTGCTTAGTACACTGCTGACGCAAAAGCGTACGACGGAAAGGGCTTCCTTTAAGTATCGTCTGATTCGTCTCCCAGCATCCGGACGACCCCACTTCCACGTCCACCAAACATGCCCACCCCTGTACTCGTCTTCGGCGCCACTGGAGCAGTCGGCTCCGCCTGCGCCCGCCACGCCCACTCCCTCGGCGCGACCGTGACTCTTGCCGTCCGCGACACCAAGAAGCCCATCCCTGGTCTGTCCCTGGAGCAGGAGAAGGCGGGCGGCTACAAGCGCGTGCAGGCCGACCTCACTCAGCCCGGAACCATCACCGAGGCCGTCGCGCAGTCAGGCGCCAAGCACGCCTTCGTCTATCTCATCTTCTCTCCCCCGGGGGCACCTGACCCCAACCGCCCGGCGCTCGAGGCGCTCAAGGCTGCGGGCGTGGAGTTCGTCGTGTTCCTGAGCAGCTTCACCGTCGCGCTCTACGAGCCTGCCATCGACCGCGTCCCGGCGCAGGAATTCATCCCCCACGCGCACGCGCAGGTCGAGGTGGCGCTGCAGGACATCTTTGGGGCGAGCTACGTTGCCCTGCGGCCGGCTGGATTCGCGAGCAATTCGCTCCGCTGGGCCGGGATGATCAAGGCGGGCGGCGCGGTCAAGGTGGCGTACCCCGAGGTCGTGTTCGACTGGATCGTGCCCGAGGATATCGGGCGCGCAGGCGCGAGTATCCTTGTCGGTGGGCCGAGCAGCACGGGCGGGAAGACCAATGTCTTGTTGTGCGGGCCGGAAGTGATTAGTCAAGGCGACGCAGTGAAGGTCATTGGTAAGGTGGTTGGGAAGGAGGTGACTGTGGAAGCCATCGTCGATGAGGAAGCAGTGAAGGTTATGGCAGCAAGTGGGCTGCCGGAGCCGCTCGCAAGGTACCTGGTCAGGACGCTGGCCAAAGGGTTTGAAGGAGCGAGCGTGAGCTCGGAAGCTTTTTTCGGGAGTGACCAGTACAAGGTTGCGGTGGAGAATGTGAGGAAGTACGCTGGGAAAGCCACCACGTTGGTGGAGTGGACGACGGAGAACAAAGGGGCCTTTGAGTAAGCGAGGTTGGATAGGTTACTTACCGCTGTTTGCCGACCAAATTTTGTATGTTGTTGTGTGACACCGAAATGTTCAAGTGATGCTGGCCTCTCAACCGAGAAGTTGGGGGGCTGGCGACGAGTGATTGTGAGTTCGCGAGTCTTCCTTGGCCGCAGAAGGCGTAGAGACAGTCCCTACGTATTTAAACCGGGAACCTGGGGCCAGGTTCCCTTCTTGAAGGGGGAGGACAGGAAACGGAAGTAGGAGGAAGCGAGAGGAAGAAGGATATGTCGATCGAGGACCAGGCGGAGGGTATATCGATGGCAGGGAATCCTGTAATGGATTTACGCCAGACTACTCCCGTTTCAATTCTTCTCCGTGGTCGTGGCTTTGTAAAATGACCCTCCCCTGCATTCAGCGCCGTTCTCTGGATGCCGCCGACGAGAATAAAGAGATAACGTCGAGGTGTATCGTCGCACGGAGCAAAGGAGGAAGGGGGAAATAATGCCATGAAGGAACTGTGGGGCGGAACGCACAAGGCTTGTGCACTCATAGAATCCGCGAGAGGTCAGTAAGTGAAAAAACAAATTGGAGAAACGAGTTTACGGTTAGAGGGCGGGGATTATTGAGATACATGTGGAATCAGCGCTAGTTTTCGCTCCGACTGAGGGATTCAACTGCCGGAAAGGAAGGATGCTCTGGTTGGTCCAGCGGAATTCTAGATCCAGGAGTAGAAAGTTTCAGACTGAATACCATCGAGACAGAGCGCTCACCCTAGGTGAACGGATGCAATTTGTCTCCGAGATTGAACTGTGACCACACGAAGTTTCCTGCAAAACAATGATCAGGATACCTCACCTGCGAGCAAGGAAATCTTAGCAAGGAAGGCGGGCGGAGGTACATAGTAGTGCAGGCTTCCCGTTGCAAGTTGACGTGATTATTACTGGAAGCAATCGGAGACCTGAACACTAGGTCAGATCACAACCAAATCAAAAAAGGAATCGAAAGAAATAAGAGCCGACAGGGCCGACAGGACTGATTTAAGAGTGGTATCGGGGAGTTTCGACACTGCAAGACTAGCTGGTCAAGTTAGCACTTGCGAAAGGAGGCAAATATAATAAAAACTCGACTAGCCGGGCGCCCTTGGATGGGGAAGAACAAGACAGTAGCTAAAGAGTCGCCTACCTACTCCATACTTCTTAGACAGACAAGAATCGCGCTTCGAGATCATACGGCGCTTGTTGCCCTTCTCGGTGGAATTATCGAGCGACGGCAAACGTCGGTGCAAGAGACGTGGATGAAAGCAGGAAGGTGATAAAACCACTTGAAAATGCCACACGGCAATGTTGGAACTCGAATGAAAACACGCGGTATTGACCTGAAGAGAGAAGAGTCAATGTGAAATCGAAGGGATATACAATTCATCAACGCATCGTGTTTTTATGGCGACGGTCTTGTCGCGCGGTAGACTGCAAGTGCGAGGTACGCTGTGGTCAGGTCACATAGTGTCGTCTCGTACCAAGAGAATATGACCCACCGAGAACTTTGACCCGGTTATGGGATGCACGAACACTGTCAAGGGCGCAGGAAACGACCCATACCTGGGGAATGAGTCACAAGAATGAATATTCCAACTGTCAACCAACCTCACACGCCTGCATCGCTGATTGGTGTTGGTTCCAATGTCTGTGAGCGCCGTGCTCGGCGGCTCCCAACGAATTGGCACCGGAGCTGCGAAAGCACGGACCACAGTGCCACCTGCGTTGAATTTGAATATTTGGAAAGAAGTTGAACGAATCATTCTTGCGTATATCGAGCCGGAGTCGAATGGGCAGGCCTGAATATGAAGACGTGTTTAAGCGGGTTAGGCCGTTATACGATATGCTCGGTGAGGGCGGACGAGGGCTCAACCATATGTTCTGGCAGCCAAACAACGAAATTGCAGAGTGCTTGGACGCCGGAAAGAGTTAGAAGCGATGGAGCTATAGGATCTGGACTATCAGTGCAAGCGGGCAGAACACCTTTTCGCCCCAATCCTGTGGCACCCGCAGTGGGCAGTTACCGCCTTGGGTTCTCGTCGTAATTCTGCAGATAAGCCAGGGATGACCAGACGTTAATCCACCAACACAAAGCACATCAGAGCACATCTGACTCGAAATATAATCGAAATACCTAGAGAAGAAAAAAGGGTTGAAAAATATTCATAATTCAACCCCGATTCGCACGGGTGATTGTTGCATACTACTGCAGCGGTTATCTTCCTCCAAGACGCAGACACAGGTCCTCTGCCATGGAACCTTTGTTGACTTGCGCGGACTGTGGAATGAAATCCAAGATATTCGGACGACGAGTGGAGGAGACGAAGAAAGGCTGCGGTTCCCACTTTCTCTGACAAGTGAGAGCAAAAGGAAACAGGATACAAAGAATAAGACGCGCGCCCAAGAGATTGGAAGCCCAGGGGAAAAAAAGAGCCATCTGTCGGAATGCGAATGGCTCAAACCCGAGTCGAACGGGGATCTTCCGTGGATGGTCTTTCTGGGACGATGTGGAGAAACAGATCCAGACAGTCTGCCCTAGGACCGACATACAGCTGCGTGGCCAAACGATTGAGTCCAATATCGAAGGGTGGGAACGGCCAGGACGTGAATTCGGCGCTGCGCCATACAAAGGTGTTGGTAAACGACATCCGGGAATGGGATGAGAACCAGACAATCAGGATGTAATCCGCCTGAATTGGGAGAAGAAAGATCAAGAAACATTAATCCGCTACGCAAAGTGGAAGGAGAATTCGATGCAGACTTACAGTTAACAGCAGTACAAGATAGCGGATTGGCCTCCAGTCTGGCTCTACTAAGTATCCGCTAGTCTTCCGAATCCAAAGAGTAGAAGCAACTCCGACAGCCCAAGATTAAAGCCTCTCGATAGCGGTGCCAGCCGCCGAAAGCTCAAAGTCGTTGGTCACTGGTGTTTGTCCGTGAGAGAGGAAGGAAGTGTGGCAATGCATTCAAGTTGAATGCAGCCACACATCACCAAACATCCGGGCCGAAAGTAAACCGGCTCCACTTCTTTGCTCTTTACTTCGACCACGTCGACCACCTGCAGCTGGGCTTTGCAATGGAGACCGTCTATCGAGTCTTTAGCCTGTTTGGTACCTCAACACATCACTTTTGGCCCATGGGCATGACATCCCTAAACTCAAAATCCGCCGAATCTCAGGCTGGACCAGGTTCTGGGGCTTCATAGGACCCTGGAAGATCTCATGGCCTCCGTGCCTCGGTCTTTTTGCGGCCCATACCGCAGCTCCCCATTGTAAGTCTAATTTGTGCTGCGTGAAGCAAAACCCACAAATTAGACTCCGGCCCTCGGTGTGCCGAATACATCGAGTGACTGTGCCATTCGCAGCAAGGCACCGATGCTCCTCCCAATGTTTGGATGCTTTTTGCCTCACCCTTTCCCTCCTCTCGCTTTCCAATCTCCGATATCGGATTATGGCTGAATATGTGCTTGATGCGCTCTGTCGCCTTTTCTCCTGCCTTGATTTGCGCACCTCGCACCTTGGCGTGGCTATATTTGTGCGACCTTTCTTTTCTTCTCTCTGTTTCTCGTGTTACTGGCATCTGTGGCTGTTGTCATTTACTCCGCTCGTTCCGTCTCTTTCCCTTTGTCGGGGTCTTCGTCTCTTTGCGTTTCGCTGCCAGCCCTGGATATACGTGCAGTGTTTTAAAGCCCTTCTTCTCTCTTTTCTGAAGTTCGCCGCTTGCCATTCCAATCTATGCAGACTCGGGTTATACAGCTCCACTCTCTCCTCGCGCTCACTCTCTATCTTTGAGCAATCCCCTTTCGTCGCTCACCCCCAGCGTTCTGCAGGTACGCCTTGCGTTCTCTGGTTCTTGCTGCTCTGCCAGCATTTTCTACCCCTGGCTCTGCCTTGTGTGCCCCGAGCGCCGCACCCCTTGGTGCATGCGCGTTATTTGTACGCTTTCTCCATGCTCAACCCAGGCGTCTTTGCGCACTGGGTTTGCTGTCTGGTTTTACTGCTCCTCTTGCATCGTCATCGTTGCCGGCCTATCGGTGACTCGACGCTCTTGCGATGCCAATCTCATGTCTCATGCCTTCAACTCTCCATGGCGAGATGAGATGTGTGTCCCGTAGGCATGATACTACTTTTATTCGTCCTCCGCGCAATCTTGTTTTTCCCATCGTGTGCTACCGTCACGGAATTCTCCCTCATGTCCGTACTTTGAGAAGGATCTTTATATCCAGCATAACAGATCCAATCTATCTGTTCGAAGATCTTTCAGACTATGTAAGACGGATCGAAGACGGTGTTTCTTTGGAGCCAAATGCAGATCCGCTACATCTTGGTCTAAACCTTACGTCGATGTAAAATTCACGCGCATGCGGCAAGAGGAAGAGAATGCCGACACTTGGGAGCAAGGTATGACAGTGTTTAATTTTCTGCATCGCAAGACAGAGGAGCCCGCAGAAACGAACTCATTGTTGCGCCAAGTGCGATGAGGAGCGTTTAACGGGTAGGCGCTGGTGTAGAAGAACTGTCACAGAAAAGAATGCGGGGGGCGGAATTTTTGCCGAGAGCAGACTGCAGACTCGACTGCTGTGCTTGATCCAGAATTCATTTTCTGTGGTTCATGGAGGGACTATTCAGCTGATGTCGTTCTCGAAGGATGGTATGGTGAAGTCCTTGATTCAAAGGGAACTCCTTAGATGAACCTCAAGAGACGCACGCATTGACTTGAGAAGATAAACCCGTCGTCAAACCAGCGCTTCCGGTTTCTGTGGATGGCCGCTATAAATTATGAGCGAGGATTCGGGCAGGAGGATCGGGTTTGACGTCGCCGAAGGCATGAATCATGTCCTCCAGTTCCTTTCCGGAATTGTTCACTTCTGAGCACAAGGTCTTGAACAACTTTCAATGAGAAAATATGTGGTTCAAGCCTTGGAGTAACAGCGGTGATCTTCCTTTTTGATGAGTACAGTCTGCCAGTGGCCTTTACTTCTAAGTATCAAAGAGATACGATTCAGAAAGATATGAACCATTGTGGCAGTGCACTCTGGCTCCGCTCCACCTGTGCACCGCCACACCAGCGCATCAGCACGATCTGCCACAGTAGTTTAGTAGCGTAGTCATGGCAGCATCACCATCTATTCTGAGCTTTTCACCACGCTGTGCAGTTCTGAGCCGTTCAGTAGTCGTCCACCCGAGCCGCACCAGAGACTACGTCTCCATCTGGTGACAACAGCGCGATTCTACACCAAGAAACTCGCCACACCGTAGCCGTCACAGCACAACCGACCGAAAAAAAAAAACTGGCTAACCCACCGTACCCACACCGAGCAGCCTCAGGCAGATTCCTACCCAGACCCAGAGCAGTTAGCCCCGACCTCTCAGACGAATCATCACTCGGCCTATCGAGCATCTTCTCCTCACAAGGAGCACCGAGCCCAGCCACTCCCGCTACCTCGCCAGCACCCACGCCAGACCCCGCCGCACTACACACAGCGCTAGCCGCCATCGTCACTGTCTCACTACCGCCTCCCGACAACATGACCGAACTCAACCCCATGCTCTTCAAGGGCGATGGCATCGGGGAAAATGCCACCGACTTTCTGAATGCAATCCGACGCCGCAACCTGCTTAACCCAACCTGGAAAGACCCCGAGAAGCTGGAGTTCTTCGAGCTCAGCCTGAAATCGGGCGGCTACGCGACGTCCTGGTACAACAAACTAGTCGCCGCAGACAAAGACACGTTCGCGCACCTCGTTGCGGCATTCCAGAAGCAATGGCCCGAGAAGGAGATGGTGATACAGGAGAAGGGGGAGCTGCAGGAGGAGCTCCTCAGCCTGAAGTTGCAGCCGGAGCAAGTGGGCGTGCGCGTTGAGGAGGACGGGATCGAGGAGTGGGGGCAGGTACGCTGGGCCGTCAAAGTCGCCGAGAGTGCGGCGCGCATCGGAGACGATGGGGGGTTAATTCCCCAAGCGCTCAAGAACATCCCCGACTCCCTCCTGTTGTGCCTGGGACCGAAGCGCAAGACCTGGGCGGAGCTCTTCCAGACCATGAAGGACATCCCCGCGGCGGACGTTGCTGGCGCGCGTCGCCTCGAGGACCGCCTTGCCAGCATCGAGTCCCTCATCAGCACCTTGCAGCAGCGTGCGCAGCCCCAGACCCCAACGCGTGGCCTCAGCGCTTCCTTCTCCGGCATGTCAGCATCATCCCCCGCGCGGCGCGTCCTCTTTCCCCAACCGCCAGCGACCACAGCGCCAGCACGCGCCTACCGCGCCGACTCGGAGCGCCTTCGGATGATCCAGGCAGCAGCGGTCACCATCCACCCCCGTAACCAAGCAGGACTGGCGGCGTACATGCAACAGATCACAGCATACGCGCAGAAGCACGGCACGCTCAAGCCGAGCGAAGAGCGCCCATACCCGCTGACAACCAGGCA
This sequence comes from Mycena sp. CBHHK59/15, assembly GCA_029204085.1. Classification (NCBI taxonomy): domain Eukaryota; kingdom Fungi; phylum Basidiomycota; class Agaricomycetes; order Agaricales; family Mycenaceae; genus Mycena; species Mycena sp. CBHHK59/15. The sequence goes on along the minus strand of JARGXW010000138.1, from coordinate 155,082 downwards.
CCATCACCGTGGGCTCTGGGGAATGCCACAAGTGCGGGACAATGGGCCACTTCAGCGCCGAATGCGTCGCGGCTAGCAATCTCCTCATCCCCGACATCGAGGTCCGCTGGCGCCAGATCATCCAGTCCATCCGCACCCGCGCTGCACGCACCAACAACGCCGTGGCTGTTAACATAGTCGCCGATGCCAGCGAAGACATATTCGGGACCGCAGAGTACGACCACGCCGTCATCGAGGAGTACCTGCGCACTCAGGGAAAGGTGGAATGGCCGTCCACCTAAGCCAGCGTGGGACGGCCCGAGAGCGAGAGCAAGGAGGAGGAGGGGGAGTCCCCGAGCGCACAGAGGAACCGCTCGGGGACGCAGTGCAATCCCACTAGGGCTGCCGCCCGTGCCCGTGCGGGCACGGCCGTGGAATCCACGGGCAATCCACGGCACGGCCCGTGCTCTGCACGGCCGTCAGAGAGATTTCCAGCCCTCCAACGGGACGGCACGGCTCACGGCACGGCCGTAACGGGTATACGGCTGTGTTCACAAGCTGCATGCGTAGTTTTCGACATGAATCTTACCTAAGATTCTGTATAACAGATGTAGGAAGTATAATTGGGCTGAGGCTTTGGTATCTGAACTTCTAATAGGGTTTTTCCGTTGTCCCTAGCCTTGCAAGGCAGAAATACCTTGTGCAATAACCAGAGAATGGCCCGAGAAAAAATATCAGGTTCTGCAGATGCTCATAAACCTTTTGATACAACGGAATTTAGTTAGGGTTGAAAGGAAAGTTGAAGTTCAAACCAGCATCAATCTCCGCCATCTCACTTGGGAATTGCCGAGAGTACCTATAGTTTGTCATTCCTATGGGCAGGAAGTGACCAAACATGAAGGATTCTGGATGTTAAGGACGTGGATCCACAATTTAGTCGTTTTATCGGGGATTTTGGAGCTTTATCATGGAGGAAAGAAGTAACCCGTTCCACGGCCGTGACGGCCGTGTTTTCACGGGCCGTGGGGTCGGAAACCGTGCCGTAGCCGTGCCGTTGTCAAGGAAAAAAAATGGCCAACGGAACGGGCACGGCACCCGTGCCATGGGTGCCGTGGAACCGTGGCCACGGTCACGGGCGGTAGCCCTAAATCCCACACGCATACCCTGGGTCGCAGGGAGGGAGCATTACCGCCGGGAACCAAGGCAGCGGTTATCTCAGATGCACATGTACACGACTACAATCAATCTAACATCATTGACCTGTATAGCGTGTGCGCGCGTGGACAGAAGGAGAAGAGTGTGGCATTCATTCACAAGGTGCTACACCACCAACCAGCCCAAATGTGATCTTGAGAGTTTGAGACTTTGTTGTGGCGAGATTAGCCGTTTTCGTCTGTACAATATGATTGTGAGGTCCTGTTGAGATCGACGAGGCCAAGCTCTGAGCGGCATGACTGCCGATCTCGGCCAAACACTTTTTGCATCTCTCGTGGCGATATCGCACCTCAAGCTCTGTATGATGCTACCATCCACCACGGGCAGAGCTTTGCCTACTGAGCTCACATGGGGCTTGCTCGCTGCCTCTCCTCAAGCCCATCTCGGTCACGCCGCAGCTCGTTCCGGTCAACAACGCGTCTTTCAAACGACTTGACCAAAAACCAGCAACTGCCTCCTGCACACGATGGCACATTATTACCCCACCCTCTCGCCGTCTTCCCATGCATCAAGCTCCCATGCATCAAGTATATTACGCCGCGCTCTCGACCCTGCGGACGCAGCAGACGCCGCAGTCATCATCCCCGTCTCCGCACCTCTTGCTGAAGACACGGCTTCGCTCGACAACGGTTCCAGCAGCCCGCCGCGGGAGGAACCCGTTTACAGCCTGTTTGGGCTGGATCGCTGGGCTAGCGACTTGTTGTCGACAGTCGGCTCAGACTTCACAGACGACTTCAAGCGTGTTCAGCATATGGTCTTGCCCCCACCCCCCACTCCCTGCCCCGGGCCCATCAAAGGGTTTACCGGTGCAGACATCGTAAGTGGCACATTCCTCGTTCGTGCACCATCGTTGTTTACGCAGATACAGGATGTCTTTGGACCAGTCCGCCACCACCTGGGTGCGTATACCCACCGCCGGGCAACTGCTGGCGCTGCAGCCCATAGAGCCCGTGTTCGGACGGCTGCTTGGATCAGGAAACTACGGGCTGCGGGCGCCGAGGGTCGTTTATTAAATAACTAGCAAAGATGTACATTTGCTCAATCTACACGCACGCGCTTTTCTCCTCTTCTCTCCGACTCATCCTCAGACTCTTCGTCCATACCCATCGGGTTTGCCTGCTTCTCGCGTGCGGCCTTGTCCACCCTCTTCTTCTCTCGGGTGGCTGCCGCCTTGCGCTGGGTTTCTGCCTGCTTGGCCTTTTGCTGAACAGCGAGCTCAACGGCAAGCTCATCATGCCTTTTCCTTCGATCCGCATACCAGCAGCGGGGCTTGGTGAGCGCAACTGGAAGAACCTTTCGTAGAAGTCTCGCATTGTGGAATGCATGCATGTTAACCACAAATCGAGTGTCGTCACTGTGCACAATGGAGTGAACCAGTGTGTCGGACTCCTGGCGCTCCTGCATTTGCCGTGTGACTCCGCTCGCATCACACCGCAAGCGCCACAGTCATGCTGAACATTGAAGACAAACTGAATAGCCTATAACCCCGAGCATTGTCAAGCATTATGATTTCTGACTGAATTTATTGACTTACATTTGAGGGGACCACCATTGTACCCTGCTCCGTGTTTCTTACGAGCACAGGCATGTGGTAGTGCGGATGAAGTGCCTCACCGACATCGTAACGGTCAATGACAAGAAGACCTTCTGCAGCCTTACCGCCCTTGGGCAGCAAAGGATCTTGATCCGTCCGAGAACAGGGAGCTGCAAGATATTTTCAGGTGCAAAAAAATATGTGGTAAGGATGACCCACGTCTTTTATACGAAACACAGCCCAGGAACCGATCTTGCCCGTGTCGCCCGAGACGGTGGTGACGTTCAATGCAGGTATCCACAAAGTCGTAGGTTCTATCGCAATCGAGAAAGGGTTCACGGCACCTTCGAGCAACGTCTCGGCCCGTGAGAGCGCAGGTAGGTTATTCTGCTTCTTCTGCGCGACAGGCTGAACAAGCCCCAGGATGTAAGTGGGCGGAGGGGCCCAGCCAAGATGCCGCTGGATTATTGGTGTGTTGCGCAAGATGCGGTTGACATCTTTGCCAGCACGCACCCCAGACACCATCTTGAAGCCAGAAGCCGCCACTGAGGATATGTTTAACACGGTCGAGGTCGGCAAATTTGAAGGCAATGTCACGACTAGGAGCTTGGTGATTGCTGAGCACCGAGCAGAGGCGAAAGATGGCGTTGAAGCATTCAAAGATCTCGGTGAGAAGCGGACACCGGGACCGCGGCGTCGGATGTCCTGGACAATGTGTAGGAGGACATGAAGCTTGAGCTTGATCAAGATCTTGCTTGGATCTATGTTTGCGAATGCATCGAGCAAATTGTCAATTAAAATTTGGAGATCCGCCTAGAGAGCCCTGGCGTTCAGGGGAAATGGCTTACACATCTAGGATGCACTTACCAGGTACTCCTCCATGTCATCAATGACCGCTGTCCAGAGGATGGGTCCCAACTCGCCGAGAGCGCGCACCAGGGTGAATTGATTCGGAGTAACGATGTCATGGATGTGGAAAATTGTTGTCTGCATCAGAGTTTTGAAGTGCTTCCCAATAAGCCCGTTGCGATACTGCATCATGTACGCAGCGCGGATCGGGGGGACACACAGGCCATCAAGATTAGTACTTTGAAGCCGAATGGTGAAAATGTCCTGCTGGATTGGTGTCCAGTTGTGATGGAGGTCGTACCACGTGTATTTCGCGTCTCCGAGCAGAATGGTGTGTAAAATCTCGACCAATGTGTCTTGGGAAGGATCGAAGACTACAGGTAGATTGACCGTTAGTTCTCGAGGGGTTTACTATAAGAAAATTGCCTACAGGGTAGATCTAAGAGCGGGTTGTAAGGCTGGTCGGTTTGAGTACTTAACCAGACCATCAATTCGTTTGAGATCAGGTCCGGGTCACGGCCGGGCGAGGCTGCACGCATTTCTCGCGCCTTTGGAATCAAGATGTCAATCCAATGCTGCGCAATCTTGTCTTTAGTACCGGTCGCTGTTTGCAGGGCTTCCACCGGGGCAGCGATACCGTACGTAGCCAGCTGAAGCTGTCTAAGCACACACTCCCTGATTTCTTCCACATTCCGTGGTTTTCCAGTCTATTAAAAATGTTAGTGCGGTAACTGACTGTGTTACGAAACGACCCACCTCATAAAATGCATGATACCCGTCGGGGTATTCCCTTTCCTCGTGTGTTCCGCCAACCTTACAGCGACGACAAAAATAATTCGCTTGATGACCCATGTGCGATGCTTCTTCAGCTTGTTGCGGGTTGTCCGCCGGCCCATCGGGTACACCCAATCTAAAACTACAGGGCCTCCCCGTATCTGCGTCATATGTGCGCACTGGCTCTTTGTGCGTAGCTCTGACATATAAAGTTAGTTTGAAGCCAAAATTGCGAGCAATGTATATTCACTTTACTTGATTGACGACAACTTTTAGTTGCTCCAATGCGCCGGCATGAGGGGAAGTTGATACAAAGCGAACATTGTATTCCTGCTGAAGTAGTTGACCCGGGAGATTCGCGTTGGCCGAGTACACTTCATGTGCTTCTGATACTGCTTGCTGCGTGCACTAGAGACGTCGTCGGCCCAGACGGTGTCCAAACAGTGAATAAGTCATCACCGTTATCAATATGGCGAAATCTATTGGGGATATTCACAGCATATTCACGGAATACATCTATCGAGTGTCAAAAGATGGGCCAAGTGAATTACGACTGGACGCACCAGGGAATATTATGTGATGACCCAATCTCAGTAGGATTTGCTCCTGATTCTGCTTGAATTCGTCTAGCGAGACCCTGAAAGTTTTGCCCTCGATAGAAGTAATCAGCCCTTGATCACGCTACACAGATTCAATTTCAACCTGGGCCAATAGAGAGCACAACTCACGTCCCGGCCACCGAATGACAGTCAGCATGCATTGTGCCACGGAACTTGATCCACAGTGTGGGGATGACCCAACGTCCATAGGCCAGTTCGGCTACTTCATGGACATAGTACCGTTTGCTGTCGATTAAGATTGAAGGCGGCAGCATGTCAATGGGAGTGTCATGCCAGCGTCCCTCTTTGACCTGCCAGATTTCGGAAATAGGACCTCCCGCACCATCTTCCGGATATTTCTGAATGTGTGGTGCAACCTCAGGATTTGCGAAGTCCTGGGGGGTCAATTACGCGTCAGTTGGTTCTGCATCGCGTGAGTGTAATAGAGAACATGCCTTCGCGATGAGATCACGGAGATCGTTCATGTAAAATAGATTTCCTAAATCGGACTTGTGAGCTTCGCTTCTCACACCAGTCATCTTTCGAATGTGCACCTGCATCGAGCGGAACCCATTGAAGGAGGGAACATCCTTCGCTCCACACTCCTTCATTATCCACAGAATCATCTGTAGCTGACTCGAGGACAGCCGCAACCGTGGAAGGTTGTCCAACATGTCCAAATAGCATTCCTGCAAATAAAGACTTAAGCTGCTGGTCCACGCGAGGGTGAGGTTCCTACCATCTTGTTACTGTAAGGTGCATAATCATGGCTCGTTGGGACACCACAAAACACGTCCAATACCGCGTCTTCCTCTGGCTCCGGGAAAATATCTGGGTGACATTAGCATTTCGTGACACACTCGTGTCGGTCTTCCTCACTGTTGTCCCTCAGTTCTTGAAGAAATTGTGGCACAGTCTCGTCGTCTGCACCTTCGAATTCATCGTCCAAATGCCTCAGACGCAAGAGCTCAATCTCTCGGGAAAGTATTTCGCTGTAATCCGTGATCGACTCCTTGTGCCGGTGCTGAAAGAAGGCCTCAGATTTTTGCATGATGGTGTCGTGGAAATCGCCAAAAGGGATGTTGTTCAAGTCCTCATCGAGAACAGGCCGGAATTGAGGTCGCGGAGCAGTCTGAATCGAGCTGCTGGGCTGCAACGATGCCGGCAACATGTTATAAAGCTCGCCATATTGCAGATTGACTTGAGCCTCTGCAGTGGTGGCCTCCAACACTCTCTTTGTCGCTACTGGATGACCTTCGGAATCAAGGTGCTTCTTCCACGAGCCTCGCGCAATCCAGGTGTGCCCACAATGACAAACGGAGCAGGAGACCTGTCCTGTGTCTGGGTCCTGCAGGCATTCTGTTGCAATCTGTCGGTCCACAGCAAACTTGGCTGAGGTGAGTAAGCTCACCAGTGCCGAGGTCCTGCGCTTTTGCACCCCGCTTTCCCCCCATTTTATTGACCAGTCGTTATGGAGCAGTCACGATCGGTCACAGATTTTTTGGTCCAGCCAACAAATCGCGATCGGTCACATTCTGGACCTTTAAAAGGCGCAGACCGATCAGCGGACTTGCAAACCACACTCTTTCACAAACCACCACCTCGCGTCTTCAAAATGTCCAGTGATGACGCAGCTTATGCTGCAACCTTCGAACGCCTGCAGGCTGCTATTGCCGCAGAGCAGCACCGTCACGGCGAGCTGATTCCACCCCCCCTCACAGAAGAAGAGCTGGCGCAGCAGGGTACATGTCGGTCGCGCGCGAGCATGGAACGCGAGGATGAGTTCCCTCCCAACCCTACTCTTCAACCAGCCAACCCGTTCACCCTCGAGGATGCCCATGCATACAAGCGCGCCAAGAATCTGTCAGCTGAGTCTGAGGTCGACGCTGAGGCCTTTTTGCAGGTAAATAGGTCCCTCTTATGTCCAATCGACGCATCTGACGTGTGAATTAGTCGTCCAACGCCGTGAACCACTCGTTCCGGAACTACGTCGCGACTCTCAGCTGCCGCGACAAGCTCACCAGCATCATGGCTGACAGCAACACGAAGTACAAGGTTCCTGAGACCCTGAAGGTTTTTCTTTTCGCGCGTGCCATGTCACTCATTTCACTGAACTGCTGCCTAGAAAACTTTGCAAGACTACTCACACCTCGCGGTCGTGTCTCCCTCAGCCTACAAGTATCGCGACACTGGGGATGGGACACCGATTGCAGCAAATGTTATGGTAAGTCTCGTCAAACCTTTGCCTCTTTGCTTACACTGATGAATATGGAACAGGCGGTCCTGTGGAAGCTCAATGTTGCTGACCTCCCTCCCACCTGCGAAACTGGACGTGTTGCTGTCGCTATGGCTGTCATTAACAAAGGACTAACCGACCGGCGCTGCCTGGTTAAGGCTGCTGTGCGTCGAAGTCCTATCTTGCCTTGACGACCTTTATCTAACAATGTCAAAGGTTTTCGCGACTCTTCCTGACCCGTCGGCGTCTGACAAGGAGAACAGACCCAGCCGCGACATTGCCACATTGACGCGGGCCTGCATCGCCAACACGCCGGCGAAGGCGACAGCAATCCTTTACCAGCACATTGCCATCATTGCAAGTCAAGCTCAATTACCCAGGTCCAGCAATATACTCATGTATTTCTTCTGTAGCGCGCTGTTGCCCGTGCCTTTGTAGGCTCTGGAAAGAACGACGACAAGTTCTGGGCAGAGGTTGACGCTGCGCTGGCCATGCGCCGCAAGGCTTGCACGACGCCTGGAACAGAGCAGATGTACGTATTAAATTATTCTGGCCACCTTCTTGCCATTGATCGTCTTTTAGTGCTGCATAAATCACCTAAAACGAGGACATAGCGCTGTACGGGCAGCCGGATGCCACCCTTCCAGTCACCACCTTGCAAGCCCTCGACGCCTGGCTCGTCCAGGTCAATTCTTCCGTCGCTGTTGCTTAAAGAACATTCATATTGAAATTATGATGTATACCCGTGTCGCCCCTTCCTTCTTATAGTCCCTTACAAGCGTGTATCAGCATATTAGGCCCCTGGGTCGAGCGGCTCGTTTCCTATAGCATTTGTTTCGTAGAAAATCCAAATTTAAATATAATTTGCACCCAGCTCATTGTGCCCACAAAGTCCGAGGGGTGGTTCCCCAAATTAGCGGGAAAATAGGGCGTCAAAGCGTTCCTTCATATTTATTTATCCAGAAAGTGAATATCACGGCGGAGTAAGCCTTGCCATACACTTAAATTAACGCGGCTTGCAGCTTTGATGTGGTCTGTGCACGGTGACCAAACAAATCACAATCAACCAACCTCTTCACTCTCAACGGTTTTGCCCATGCCCTCTCCCACCCGTCTCCAACTATTCTGGCTCAGCCAGAGCCAGATCCAGGGAAAGGTGATATGGTGTTCAAGCCGCGACAACAAACCATTGACTTCATTTCCCCTCCATGAGCATCGCAAGAGCGTTCCGGGCAGCAGCAGGCTCCCACTGGTGTGTTCGCCCTTCGTCTCTGTTGCACAGACTCTTCTCACAATTGCCGCAGAGGCCAAAATGTTTGCTCTGTGCCTGAAAGGGTGCACCACCATTCGCGGGACTCCTGGAGCTGTGCGCCGCTGTGCGCTGGCGGTGGAAGTACATCCTCCTTCTCATCACCCCACGCCGTGCTCCTCAACGTTTCCCGCAGTTTTGCGGGCTCCCGAACGTCGCTCAGCAACCCACCTCGCTGTTCCACGACCACAGTGATGTCGACATGGAAATGCCGGGACTTTACAGTGAGCTCCTCTGCTTTTCCACATCCAAAAGTCTGATGCTCAGTCCCAGTTTCACCTGCGCTGCTGGCGCCATTTTCCTGCGGCAGGTTCATGTCACTCTGTGAGTTTCCAGTATTTCCCGTGTTTTCCAGACAGACGCTGACCCCGCTCGAACAGACCTCCTTTGACCCTTGTGCTACTTATAGGTAAGCTTCTCCTCGCCGTGATTTGTCCATGATGCTGAGGGACTTGTTTTACAGGCAGGAGAAAGGCATGTACGTGCCTTCGGTGAGCATATTGCACTCACAATGCGGTCGGTTGTATTAATCAATTTACAGGATTGTCATCATCTACCCCTCATCATCCACCCCGTGTCGTGCCTGGTCTCATCTCGCCCGTCTAGTAAGTAAGAACTTGACAAGCCATGGTAACATTGTCTGACCTACCTACCCGTGCAGGCTTCGCATCAATGCCTTCGTCGTATCAACGCCTTCGTCCCCTCATTGGTTAGTTTGCGGTGGATGTGGACACTACATGGTACGTCGTTGGTCATCACTCTTTTGTCCAATACTGACAGGCTTTGTATACAGCTCCTCGCCCATGTAACATGTACGCATACAACGCATCACCCCTTGCAATTGGCACATTCTTGCCGTGTCGTCTCCCATCTACAAATCTGGTGCCACGCGAGCGGCGCTCCGATCCACACTTAAGTCCCACCCCACATAGACTCAGTACTGTTCAACGCCACTGACACCGACGGAAGCAGGAAGCCACGATGTGCATACAAACCGGAGAGCGCCAGCGGAAAATGGCCGAAGCAATTCCGGATCAAGACACCCGAAGAGGATTTATTGGAGTCTACGACTCCACACGCGCAACACTCTGGGGGGATTCGCAAACCCCTCTCAGGGGAGTAAAATCCACTTGGAAACGGAAGCCAAAGCCACGTATTGACGAGCACATTGACAGCCGACTACCGCCTCTCCGCGATGGTGTACCAAACCTAGGCGAGCCGGCGCAAGACTGGGCTGACATCTGGCACCTCGATGATGAAGCGGGCGACTCCCGAGAAGATCCTGGTGTCGAACAACCAGAGCCCGCGGGCTCAACGGACCGCACGCTATTTACGCGGAAGACGAATCTGCGTGATGTGCGTAGAATGGCAGAGGTCAAGCGGCGCATTACCGTTGGCAAAGACCTCACACCAGACGAGCGGCAGCAGGTCGACGCGCTCCTCGACGAGTTCGTGGACATGTTCGGCTTGTCGATGAGCGAGGTCCATGCAATTCCGGGCGCAGAGCACCATCTCGACGTCCCCGCGGGGGCGACGTTTAAAACAAAGATTAATCAACGACCACTCAGTCCCCCACAGCGAATCTTCAAAGTCATCGACGAGATGCTTGACGCCGACGTCATACGTCCAATAAACCCGGCGGACGTCAAGTGCTGCGGCTCCACAACCCTGGTGCAGAAAGCTCACAGCGGGGAAGGCTTATCGATCGAAGAGCTGCAACGCCGCGTAGACGACCAGTGCATCACGAGCGGCTTTGAGACCGCGTTCCACACGGAGTTTGAAGGTACCCCCAGCGTGTCAAAGCCATCTGACGCGCCCACAGAGCAAAAGTGGCGGGTGTGCCAGAGTTTCAAAGCCCTCAACGACGTAGCGAAGGTCGCACCGGTTCCGCAAGGCGACATTCGGGCGAAGCAGCAGAGACTCAGCGGCCACCGATGGGTACACACCTTCGACTTCGCCTCAGGGTTCTACGCGTGCGCGATCCGTGAAGAAGACCAGCCCTACATCTGTTTCTACGTGGAGGGCCGCGGTTATTTTGCGTACCAACGGATGCCGTTCGGGCTCACCGGCGCACCATCGACGTTTGGCAATATGACTGCCACCGAGCTTGGAGACCTCGTTGGTAGTCTCTTCGAGCTATTCGTAGACGACGGCGTCATGGCGGCAGATGACTTTGATGACTCGCTAGCTGACCTGCGCGTTCTATTCACCAGGTGCCGGGAGCGCAAGTTAACACTCTCCGCGGCCAAATCCAAATTCTTCGTCACGGAAGCCATGTTCGCAGGCGGACATGTCGGACCGGACAGCATTAAACCCGACCTCACGAAGCTCACGGCAGTCGTAGATTGGGAAACACCATGAGACCTCCAGAATCTCGGAGCATTTCTCGGACTCACCGGGTACTTCCGAACCCTCATAAAAGGGTACGCGGGCATAGCGCAGCCTCTCACCGACCTCATACGCGTGGCGGAAGTCCCGCGCCGCAAAGGCAAAGGCGTGTTCCATCGCGCGATGAAGGCGCACACGCTGGACGTATCATGGGGCGCGATTGAACCACCCCTGAATTTAACAACCGCTTTTGTGCATATCAAGGTCATGCGGGCTGGTCAGTATGACCCTCAAATTATGGCAAGATTCAAAATTGTTTCAGATGACTTCGAGGAAGACACAACTGTACATCTCACATTTGACAACCCAACGATGAAAATGAACTTTAAATCCGGAATATTGGGAGCTGCACTTTCCTTGTTCCAGAAAATTCCAAATAATGCCCCGTTACTACTATGTTCCCCATCTGACTTTTTGCTCAAAACACTGATTAAGGAGCGAACAAAATCTGAAAACAACATGTTAGACCCTAATTTCCCCCTCTTTAAAGCGGTTTTTGCAGCGCTGAACGAGCGGGTTGCACGAACACAGTTCAAGCAAACAACAGACACTTTTCCTGTCACCTTAAATTTGGACACTGATCCATGCCCTCCACTCGAGGTTGATACCCAAATCGATTTAATATTCAGCTGTCCTGGAATTCTAATCTCACAAGGCTCACAACGGATCTTTACAAAAATTATCAAAGGCAACCACTCTGAACCTTTTAGAAAGGCAACTTTCATCAACCTAGACCGCATCTGATGCTCCGTATATGAAATTTCTGAGTACACTCCAATAGACGAAATGATTTGGAACTCTATACGTTCCACAAATTTGAGACGAACCACCGTGAATTATTCTGGAAGTCGATTCACAACATTTTCAGAGTTGGTGACTTTTGGACACACATGAATAATCTTGAAGAATTTTCTGTTTGTCACACATGTGGCGTCCCCGAAAACCTTGAGCACATAGCAATGGAGTGTGATGCCTCGGGCGCAAAATTAATTTGGGGACTGACCAAGAAACTCTGGGCCACGAAATACCCCATGTGGCCCTCCCTCAGCTGGGGCCTCGTCCTCGGTTGTAACCTTGTTAAATTCAAACACTCAAATGGGAAAATTATCCCTGCTATGGGACGATTATTTGCCATTCTGGTATCTATGGCCTGGCACACAATCTGGAACATCCGGAATGATAAGGTTCTGAAGAACCCACACCGTAACATTACAGACATTGAGATTCACAACAGATGGCTGAAATCCGTGAATTCAGCACTGGGACGAGATCGAATCCTCACCAATAAAATGAAATTTGGTAATCTTGCGCTGAAAAAGATCTTGTCCTAAGAACATGGAGTGGTCTACTAATGAACAAAGACACTCTGCTGGATGATTGGACCTACACAGTGGGGGTTTTAGTGGGTATACAGCCATTGAAATTGAATGACTCAAGAAATGGGATAGGATAAATTTACTAGGCTGGAGTCCCACACTCTGGTAATTGTGCGTAATGGCATTTCCTCCCTGGACAACTTTCCCGGCATTAACTTTAACTAGAACTTCCTAGTAGACCCAGCGGATGACTTTTGGAATGCTTCTGCAGACTGAATTTCATTATCCCAAACGCTCCAAAAAAAAAAAAAAAAAAGAGAACAGCACGCGTTCCTAGCTCTAAAAATTGCGCTGACGCAGTAACCCGTACTCAAAGGTCCCATGTTTGACGGGCGGCCATTCATCGTGACGACGGACGGCAGTAAATACGGCTTCGCGGGAATGCTCTCGCAATGGCACACCACAGTCGACGCCAACGGCAAAGAAACCAAGTGTCTCCACCCAGTCGGATTCGCCTCAAAGCGGACATCGGGGTCTGAGGAGCGTTATAAGCCGTTTCTACTTGAGTTCGCGGCGCTGAAGTACAGCCTCGATAAATTCTCCGATTTATTTGGGGACTCCCGGTAGAACTCGAGACTGACTGCCAAGCCCTCCGCAACCACCTGCTCAACGACCAACTCAACGTGACGCATGCGCGCTGGCAGGAAGTAGTCACAGACCACCAGATCATTGACGTCTGGCACCGCTCCAGCAAGAGCAATGTGGTCGCAGACGGACTCAGCCGCAAGTTCGTCAGTGTCCTGCTAGCCAAAGGAGACGGACACGAGTGGACAGTCTGCGAAGACTGGGAGGCGCGCACCAGTTTGACACACACATTTTTCCATGTCGCCGAGGAGACACAATATTCTAATCTGCTGGACAGGTTTAAGGACGAGAACATCTTTAAGCAGGTTATAGCGGCGCTACTCGAACTCGACCATGGCTCCTCCCCGCGGGAGTGCAAGCGCGCTCGACACCGTGCACTCGACTACTACATCAAAGACGGCAAGCTGTGGAAGCTTGGGCTGAAATCGGTGCACGCACGCGCCAAAGTCGAGTGCGTCACGAAGCTCGAGGCAGTGGCGCTTGCGCGGGACTCCCACAAGCGCAACGGGCACTTTCACCGCGACATGGTCAAGGTGCAGTTGTTGGACCGCATTTACGGCCCCGCGCTCGACCAGTCAATCGTAACAGCAATACACGAGTGCGGACGCTGCAAAAACTTCGGCGCGCGACATGTCAACTCGCTCCTCGAGCCGATAATGCGGCGTCACCCGTTCGAGCTCATGGTAGGCGACACGCTGTCCATGCCGCGAGGGAAGGGAGGCTTCCACAAGCTCTCCCTCAACATGGACGTGTATGCACAGCGGCTGTGGGTCCGACCGCTAACCTCTGCAGCGTCGGGCGCCTCCATGGTTAAAACCCTACGTGAGGTGTGGGGGAAGTTCCGACGACCCGAGAGCTACATGTGCGACGGCGGCCCCGAGTTCGACAATTGGGAGCTAAAGCAGCTGTACGAGGAGTCAGGCGTCGAACTCCACATAGTGCCGAAATACTCACCGTGGGTGAATGGCCTCCTGGAGGGCATGAACTCGAAGCTCCTCGGGCGGCTGAAGCGCCTGTGCGCGCCGAATCTCGGGGAGGATGATTACGAGAGCATGGATTGGGAGGACTTACCGGAGAATTGGCCAGATCACCTTGAGGCCGCGGTCTTCGCCTTGAACAACCGCATCCTCCCAGCGCTGAAATTTTCCCCAGATGAGCTCCTATTCGGGATGGTTATCAACACCGCATGCACACCCATCGAAGAGGCTTCGCTGCCTGTTGACGAAGCCAACGCCGGGCTGCAGATGGCGTACATGGGCCAGCTGCGGCTGGATGGATACAACGAGATGGTAGATCACGCCGTGCGACGCAAAGCCCAATTCGATAAGAAGATCCTGGCGCGCGCGCCGAAGGAGGTTATATTCAAGACGGGGTCCCTGGTACAGGTGTACAACACGAAGTATGAGACGGGGGGGACGTTCCTGGTCGAGCGCAAGATGGTGCCCATGTGGTCCGCACCCCGGCGCATCGCCAGCCGTCGGCGGAACTCGTACAAGATCGAAACACTCGAGGGGCTACCGCTCGATGGCAGGTTCAGCTCGAGGCTCCTACGCCAGTTCGTCCCAAGGAGAAGCACGCTGCTGAATGAGCTGCAGGAAGAGTGGGCCACAGGGCTCGAGGAGTTGCGGATAGAAGACAAGGAGGCCGATGAAGACGCGTCCGAGTCGGGCGGGGACGACTAGGCGACATGACGAGGACGCCGTGTCCATTTGGTGGGGGGGCACATGTGGCAGTGCACTCTGGCTCCGCTCCACCTGCGCACCGCCACACCAGCGCATCAGCACGATCTGCCACAGTAGTTTAGTAGCGTAGTCATGGCAGCATCACCATCTATTCTGAGCTTTTCACCACGCTGTGCAGTTCTGAGCCGTTCAGTAGTCGTCCACCCGAGCCGCACCGGAGACTACGTCTCCACCATCTCAAGGGAGACTACTATTTCCTCGTCAGCCAGCCACAGTATGCATTTAGTTTTAGACAACAACTATTGCAGGTTCAAACCGATAAATCTACTTGTCCCATCCCATACCTTTGACATGCCAGTGAAGGCACGTCTCAAAGTGCACCTTCAGCAGCTCTCGCAGCATAGCATCGTCGGTCAAGTCGCATCGTGTCCTATCATCCTCGCAGTCTTTCTCGTCTCTTTCACAATTTATGCGTTGCTCCTCGGACTCTCGCTGTCCACGACCTGCAATTGTATCGCTGTTGACCCGCAGGTGCGAGCCCCACATCCCATTATGTTCTGCGCTAATGGTAACCGACACAGGATGGATATCGCATTGTCGTTTTTGACAAGTTTCCGCATATTTGTCTGCTGGATCGTCTTTGCTCATTGCCTTCAACCGGTCGCTTCTGGCATGTCAGTCTGTTTTGGACGTTGGCTGTACGATTCGCTTGGTGTGACGCACGTTTCGACGGCGTCAGTGCAATGGAGGCGCGGGAGCATCTTGAAGAGCTGAGTTTTGACGGGAACCCCGCCATCCTCCAAAGCTCCGAGTGGTCCGACCCTGTCACGGAGGAGGCTATCCGGACATTTTTCTGGGCACGTGCTGTGCAGCAGGCTTCACACCCGACATGGGAGGACTGCGAGCCCCCGCCGCTGTCGCCCTTACACTCCTCCATCTTAAACTCGTCCGATGGAGTGGATTCAGTGTCTGATCGTGCAGAACCACCCACTGAGCGTCATCATTCCTCTCTACCGATCGACTTCTTCAGGCTCGTTATTCAAAGATGGCGGCTTTCTATATACTACATGTGGGCACACATCAGTGGACCTTGGCGGTGTTCTGTTGATTAAATGTTTTTCTCTCTTACGATAACCGTTGGGTTGAGGCTCCCTAAAACCCGACACAGCGACACGGCGGCAGACCTTCAGCAATTCCGACACAGCTCAAGAGATACGACACATTCACCTGAGTCCCATCAATTCCGACACCTGCCAAGCTTTCCACCCCGGAGTCGTTCCCTTGTACGCTCTTCAAGTTGAACTGATGGGATACTTGATCGCTGATGCGATCATCTCCGAGTTGGCCGACTAGGTGCATTTCTCCCGCATTCACACGGCCCGGCACCTTTTCGCTGGTGCCTGCTCCGCTGACACGAGCTTGGTCCGATTCATGTGCAGCGCCCCGAGTCCGAAGGCTACGTACTCGGTTCGGTGTGCCTCCGAATCGGATGCCCATCCGCTGTCCCGGAGTCATGCCGCATCGGATCCGACTCTGCGCTTGCGGGGCCTATGTGCCGTGCTTCAGCCCAGAGGCGGCACATTCGGCGGCGGAACAAATGTGCCATCTCCGGGTGCCGCCAGCCCGCCATCACAATTGCATGTGTTTGGTTCAGAGCGCTAGCCGAATTGAAATATTCCTTGCCGAGGCATTTCCTGCCTGCCCTACTATTCGGGCCGGAAGGAGACGCATCAAATGTATTAAGCGCAGCTCCAGCGACTACATGGGCTCAGTATCCCATTATAATGCTCGATACTCCTCCGGAAATTGAGCAAGGAATTCGAACGATGTATAAATTTGGTCATCTGTGTGAGGCGTGTAGGTCATGCAATATGTCAGAATGTTTCCGACACTGGGATGTGAGCCCTGCAGCTCATGGGATGTGTCGGAAAGTTTCCGACACGTGGATTTGAGCCTTGAACCTCATGCAATGTGTGGGAAACTTGAGCCTTGTAGCTCATGTGATGTGTTGGAAAGTTTCCGACACGCGGATTTGATCCTTGAACCTCATGCAATGTGTGGGAAACTTGAGCCTTGTAGCTCATGTGATGTGTTGGAAAGTTTCCGACACGCGGATTTGATCCTTGAACCTCATGCAATGTGTGGGAAACTTGAGCCTTGTAGCTCATGTGATGTGTTGGAAAGTTTCCGACACGCGGATTTGAGCCTTGAACCTAATGCAATGTGTGGGAAACTTGAGCCTTGTAGCTCATGTGATGTGTCGGAAAGTTTCCGACACCAGGATTTGAGCCTTGAAGCTCTGAAAAGTGTGGGAAACTTCAGTCGGAAACTTGAGCCCTGTAGCTCATGCAATGTGTCGGAAACTTTCCGACACACAGATTTGAGCCTTGAAGCTCTTGAAAAGTGTGGGAAACTTGAGTCGGAAACTTGAGCCCTGTAGCTCATGCAATGTGTCGGAAAGTTTCCGACACCAGGATTTGAGCCTTGAAGCTCTGAAAAGTGTGGGAAACTTTAGTCGGAAACTTGAGCCCTGTAGCTCATGCAATGTGTCGGAAAGTTTCCGACACACAGATTTGAGCCTTGAAGCTCTTGAAAAGTGTGGGAAACTTGAGTCGGAAACTTGAGCCCTGTAGCTCATGCGATTAGTGATGTTCTGGCTTGGCTTGGCTTTGATACCCTGGCTTTGGCTTGGCTTCACCTGGCTTTGGCTTCAGAATTCCAAAGCCAAAGCCAAAGCCCTGGGGCAGGGCTTGGCTTGGCCTGGCTTTGGCTTAAGCCCTGGCTTCTAGTAGTTTTTTTTTCAGATGGTATGAGATGTCGCCAGAGGTCAACCATGTATTCATGTATAGCTAGCAGACAAATCGAACAGCTCTGGATTCAACCTGGAGTCAACAATGTCCATAGAAGCCCATAGAAGGTCAAGATCATAATTTTTTGATGCCTGGAAAATGCTTGAAAGTATTGATTCGACCTCAATGTGTGGTTCAAGTAAGTTTCATGTCTGTTAGGGAAATTTTGGGAAATTTGACCCATGTTCCACGCCACTTGCATCGCCATAAGGATGAGCCCGAGTGGTTTTTTATCCGCCAGTTGAAGCCATGGCTTGTTGGCCTGGCTTTGGCTTCACAAACCTCAAGCCAAAGCCAAAGCCATCCTCAAGCCCTAAGTTTGGCTTGGCTTGGCTTTGCGAAGCCAGGGCTTTGGCTTCATGGCTTTCTGGCTTCAAGCCAAGCCAAGCACATCACTACATGCAATGTGTCGGAAAGTTTCCGACACGCGGATTTGAGCCTTGAACCTCATGCAATGTGTCGGAAACTTGAGCCTTGTAGCTCATGGGATGTGTCGGAAAGTTTCCGACACGTGGATTTGAGCCTTGAACCTAATGCAATGTGTGGGAAACTTGAGCCTTGTAGCTCATGTGATGTGTCGGAAAGTTTCTGACACGTGGATTTGAGCCTTGAACCTCTTGAAAAGTGTCGGAAACTTGAGCCTTGTAGCTCATGCAATGTGTCGGAAAGTTTCCGACACTTGGATTTGACCCTTGAAGCTGATGCGATGTTTCGGAAATTTCCGGATTTGTCGGAAATCTCCGAAGATCCTACCCTCAAGCTTCCTATCTACGATCCAAATCAGCTCTGCAGAGCAACGGGCCCTTGGAATTCCGTTGCATCATGTTGTCAAGTGGCTGATTCCTATTTCTTTTTTCAGAATTTTGGTTCCCATGTGTCCGCGTTACGATTCAAAATGAGCTCTCAGATGGCGTGAGATCAGGCAAGATCCAAACGGAGAAATGTCCCGATATGGAAGGGGTCCAAAGCACGTGCTGTCGATAGTGGGTCTGACAGTGATAAGATAACGCTATTGATGTAGCGCAACCACGTAACCGGCTGATCCCGGTCCAAAGCCGTACCCTCGCATTTCACCAAGTCCAAAGCCCGGTGGAGTGTGCCACTCCGAGACAGCGGGGAGCGCACGAGCAGATGGTGTCGCTAGCTAAGACACGAGGTAATGCTATCTAGAGGTCCCTGCCAAGCACAACCAAACACCCTACCACATGTGCCCAACACAAAAATGGCGACGTCCTCGTCGCCCCACGAAACTCCTAGCCCACAAATTCTAAGCTCCACCTCCAGCTCTGATCCATCCCAATGCTGTGAGCGCCTGACTCAAGTCACGAAGGTGGGGGTCTTGATCCCAATCGAGCGGGAACTGCGAGGCGGGTTTGTCGGTCGGCGGGAATGAAGTCAGCGCGCGGAAGGCGATAGATGGCGGCAGATGAGAATATGATGGTGTTTTACGTCGCGGTGCTGCATGAATAGTCGATTTTTTCTGCGGTCGGCAAATGGAATGCTTCTGCGGCGAATGATTTTGTAAAGAGGATGAAGTCGGGGGTCGCGGAGAGCGTCGACGGCGCCGCTGCAAACTTCCGAAAGGCTGTGGAGAGCCAGTTATAAGAGCGGAGAAATCGCATGGAGTCGACAGCGGTGATTCAGCCTGCAACGGCAATGTCGGAAGGCAGGCTGCGTCCTCGGCCCAGTCCAATGGCACCGGTACGGCAGCAGCGGTCGGAGCAGGGATGGCGTGTTCACTGGCGACGACAGGCGCGATAGCAGCGGTGGCGGCGACAGGCGCGGGGGTCATCATTTCGGTTTCGGTAGCGGGATCGGATAATGAGCGGCGCGCGGGTTCTACGGGGGCGACGGATGGGGAACGGGGTGGAACGTCGGTGGGTGGGATGTCTGCGCGTTCTGTTTGTACGGTGGCGACGGTGGCCGGCTGGCTGGCCATGTCACGCCATATCCAGGAGACGTGTGCTCGCCACTGCTGCTCCCAGAGTTTCTGACTGATGACAGAAGCCCAGATCCGATCCCCCGCCAGTACGCGCTCCTGTACTAACTCGTCCTCGGCCTCGTCGAGTGGCGCCGGGACCGCATACTCCAGTCCATGGGAATATCCGATGTGGGCAGCTGTTTGCCACAGGTCTTCGAGAGCGCGCACGAAATCATTTCGCGTATCGTCAGTCCCTAGCCACAATATGTCCTTCGTGAAATCTACAGCCTCACATAGCTGCACGACAAGCTGGCTCTCCTCCTCTGTTGGTCCCCAAGTATTCTCCATGGCTCGGGGTGATGCGTCAATTCTGCGGGGCGGCAGGTAGCGGGTGCGTGGAATGCGAATACAGCGGCGATGGCAGCGATGGCGGCGGTGACGACGAGGTCGCGACAGATGTCGCGGTACACAAGTTTTTTCGGCGCGGGGGTTTCTCGAATCTGCGGTCGCGGGTCCTCGGGTCTGCGGTATCGTCCAAATCCACGGCGGGTCGTCCTTGGTGGTAGCAGGAAGGTACAAATCAAACTCTCATCACCAAGATGGAGTGTGCCACTCCGAGACAGCGGGGAGCGCACGAGCAGATGGTGTCGCTAGCTAAGACACGAGGTAATGCTATCTAGAGGTCCCTGCCAAGCACAACCAAACACCCTACCACACCGGTCGCACAGGACCCCTGACATTTCCTTTGTAGGCTAGCCCCCCAAATCTCGGAAATCTTGGATTTTTGTCCGGACAGATTTCCTCAAGATCGCGTCGTTTTTGTCCGGACAGGACCTAGCCCAGGCTTCCAAAAAGGGTAATTTTCCGCTCTCACGACCCAAAAAATGCCTAAATTTCCTCGTATATCCTTTCTACTCTTCTATGTGGAATACACACGAGTTGAACTTGAATTTGAGGTGAAGAAATCGTTTCCAGCCGAATTTGGTGAAAAATTTCGCCCGGACATCAACCCAAACGTCGACGAGACCCCAAGTTTTTGTCCGGACAGGACCTTAGGTTGTCCGGCCTCAAACCCCAGTTTTTGTCCGGTCAGAACCTAGGTTTTCGAGCCAAAATGTCAAAATTTTGTCCGGCGCGGGCCCTAGGGTCCAAAGGTATTGTCAGGGGTCCTGGTCGCACCATGGCTCTCTGTCATGGGGCTTGAGTGACCTAAGGCAGTTAAATAGGTATTGAGCTCGGATAAATACTATTTAGACTCCAAAACAAACACAAAATCAGTAACAGTGTAGCCAACTTGTAATGATTCGGTGTAGAAAGTACACTTGAATAATGACCTTTGCGAAGTTTGTCATTTCCTGGGATGTACAGGTAGTCTGACATGATGAGATCCTCCATTAATATCCTCAGAATTGTAAACGGGAGCCCCCATGTTTAAAGTGAGTCACGATCCGGGCATGTTTCTGACTTGAACCCAAAAAGAAAATTGCAAAAGTAAAGTGTCGACAAGCTACAGAACGACCGGTCTATATGTCCATATCCTCGCCATCGTTAACAGTGTATCCCAAAGCCGCCACGACGAGGGAAGTCGCTTTAAATGATCAAATATATTCAGAAAAAAAAGGAGACTCGGTGCAAGAATCGAACCTCCCAACACCAGCTGATGCAGCATACAAGCGAGGTACACGGAAGCAACTAGGCCATAGTTGCAACTACTATGTAGACCCCACGGTTCATTAGGTACTAGGGCCCACAGGGCTAAATGAAGCCAACTACCTGTAATTTTGTACATTTCGCGCCATTGCCACCTTGTAAGGCCCCTTTGGGGCATATTCTCGTACTCCTGCGGCCAATCGATGCGGTATTGACACGACCGCACCCACCATCGCACCTGCACGGGCTGGTGAAACGCGAGGGGCACGGGTTCGGACCGGGATCAGCCGGTCACGTGGTTGCGCTACAGCGTTGGGTCAATAGCGTTATCTGGGTCTGATAACAAGATCACCCACCTCTTGCTTCCACACCCAACTCGCCAGCCGGCGCATCCGCATCAATCCACCGCCCTGCTGCTCTCCCCCGCCCGCCGTTTTGTCCTCGCAGCAACCCAACACCTCTGGCGCTCCACCGACCATGCTCTTCGTTCTCACCGCCGCCTGCCCTCATCTGGAAACGCCTTTTGAGTACATAGAGCCCCGGCCCGTGCTGTAGATGGCCGGTCACGGCATAGTAACCGGTAGAGCCGACATTCCGCTGTAGAGCTCCATAGAGACACATCATCTACAGTAGACAACGTCCTCTCTGTGGCTCGTCTATTTCTATGTCGCTCTACAGGGTGTTGCTGCCTTTTATGGCCACTGGGCCCACCGCCTTCCATCAACTGCCGGCCTTGTTCTCGACTCCCGCGTCCGACTACTTCAACGCTTTCGTCTTTTGCATTCCATTCAATCTTCAAAACTCGAGCCAGAAACTCGTAGCTGTGGCACCGCAATGGTCATGCAATCGCTATCCTTTTGCACTCCCGAAGGATTCCCTCAAGTGGCTGGATCACCGGCAGACTCTAGTAGCTGGGAGACGGATTGGGACTTTGTCTGCAGTTCGCAGCCAACCCAAGATGGTGAGGATTGGATACTAACGGTATGCACTCTTTCCTTCTCCCTCAACAACTTATCTCTGACATTAGCTCAAGACCTCGGTGCTGGCACCCAGTACTCCCATTCGTGGGACGTATAACCAGCTCGACTTCCCTGATGCTACACCATCAGACGTCGGATACGCACCGGACATGTACAGGGCTGCTTTGGATGCCTCAGCCCCTGCCCGCCGCGCACATCTGATCAGGCGCGCTTCACCCGTGGTGCGTGCCTTGACGATTTTGTCATCGCTCATATGCTGATGTGCAGCCAGAAACTGAAGACACAGGCAAGCCCTGCACTCGGCGCTGCTCCCCGCTGCCTCAATCTGGTCCGACGTGTAACTCCAGGACCAAGTAGAGAAGTGAGTTTTCTTCCGTTGTCCCGTACATTCGCACTTATCATTATCTATCCACCCACAGCTCATGCGCATGACGGAAATGGCGAAGAAGCGTCAACTGGCTCGCGATGCGGCCCGGCGCATTTTGAAGAAGATTTGTACACATGCTACGGCCCTCGCGCGCCTCCAACATAAACACAAGCGGTTGTCTGCTTTCGCAGCTGGGGGGGAAAGACAAGGAGAATCTATGTAGGTGGAAGTACTGCCACATACTGTTACATACTCTAGTATTACAATAAATGTTTTATTGAGCTATTGTGAAAGCCGGAAACTCTCAAAGTCGCACCGCACAGCCACCAAAGCAGACCGACGACGTCGTGAATTAAATTCACAAAAGATGGGGGCTTCCACTTCTTCACATTTGGCTTGTGTTTTCAGGTAGAACATCGGTCAGACTCTAACAGAGATTGATACGCTAGAGCTCCGGGCCATTGGCTGCTCCCCAGTAAAATCACAATGAAAATAGGTTAGATATTATTTTGGTAAGCAGTCATCGTATCCTAGCTTAAAGAGGCAAAAAGCGTGTCCATCGGAGTGAGAATTGAGTAGGAAAGACTTGTCCTGGCCCCATTTCTGGGGTATAAGCATCACATTCCGCACGATCCGGTCCACCGTGATAATTTCAGCATATGGGCCATGCTGGCGTGAAGACCGAGTTAAATGATAGTAGCCGTCGAGAGGATCCGGGGTTCTCAGGGGAGTGAACCATTCAATGTACGCTAATGGTCCATTTTTCCCAGGATAGTACGAAGGGACCTGGAAAATGACCTTGACCTGTGCAACCCGGAGACCTTGAATGAATAGATACTAAGTTGACTCGTATATACGTCAAGGAATTCAAAAAGACATTACCTGAAAGTGCTGTCCCATCTGTGAATGCATTTCGTTCTCCGGTCCGGACGAGGGCAAAGTCAAGATGGGCAGGCTCGGCAGATTTACGCTGGGTAAGGTTTGCCGGGGAAGGGGCTGTGGCGCGAACGAGGTTTGTGGAATGGCGCTCGCCGATCTCAGGTATTTTCGGAAGGCGGAAGCTGATTCGCTTCCACGTTCCGAAAACATCGAAGGTACGGGGCTGGAAGCGGGAGTTCGATGTAGAGCCGAAGAAGGTGGATAAGGCAGGTAAGAATCGAGATGCATTGTGACCCTGGAGCGAAATAATACAGATACTTTATTAGGTCCTCTTAAGTTCCACGTGATTAGATCGACAATGCCTCTTAAGTTTTGTCAAAGCTGAAGTCCTGTTACATATAATCTTAAGTTTTAAATCCAATAAGTATAGATTACTGTGAACCATTCGGCAGGGGCAAAATAGGCCGCACTTAAGTTCTTGCCACTTAAGTTCAGGTCTCGAACTTGAGTTGGGGCATAACTTGAGTTTCGGAATGGAACTCAAGATCATATATCGCAGAATACTACATATATTTACACACACAGGTACTTAAGTGCAGAGACACTTGAGTTGACGCCCGAAACTGAAGTGGCCGCCGAAGTTCCTAGTCGGACTTCAGTTCACGCACGACTTCAGTTCTTTCGGCTGAGAGAAGAGACTTCAGTTCCCTGTATCCAACGATCCAAGCTGCTAAAGTATCACCTTTTCTTCGTTGCCTTGGGTTTCACCGGACTCTTGTCAATGTATGTGTAACTAGTGTATATGTTAGCATCGTTCAGGTGTAGACGAAGACTGAAGTATTACCGTTGATTAAGGGGCACTATCGGAGCTTGCGCTTCAGCCGCGGCCTTCTCTTGATGCTCCTGCAGAGCTTCCTGTGAATCTGATTCAGTCACGCAAACGGACGTTGATGGCGGCCGCTTACCGCAGGTGTTTTGCGCGCTCTCTTAGGACACCCACTTCCTGACTCTGCCTCTGGCACGAGCCCCTCCCCTGTCTTGTCGTCCACTTTGCGTTTCTTTCCACGTTTGGCCGGAGGCCGCGAAAGGCGCGGGGGCGGCGGTGCAGAAGCACGCGCCGGCGTTGGAGCACGCGCCGACGAGGGAGACCGTGAAGGGCGCGGGGGCGGCGGTGCAGAAGCACGTGCCGGCGTTGGAGCACGCGCCGGCGATGGAGACTGTGAAGGATGCGGGGGGGGCGGTGCAGAAGCACGCGCTGGCGTTGGAGCGTGCGCCGGCGACGGAGACCGTGAAGGGCAGGGGGGGGCGGTGCAGAAGCACGCACCGGCGTTGGAGCACGCGCCGGCAAGGGAGATCGTGAAGGGCGCGGGGGCGGCGTTAGAGGTGCAGGTGCTTTTGCGGAAGAAGGCCGAGGTGCCAGCGCCAGCGACTGAGGCCAGTGCGGTGCCCAGTTCGTGCCACTTGTTGCACGACAAGTCTGTGAGCCCTGTCGAGGGGAACTGGAACGGTAGGACGGCGGCATTGTAAAACTCATCGGGTGCGTGGGCGAGTGCTCCCCACGGTATGTCTCCAGTGCCGAAGGCCACTTCTGTGTTGTCCGCCATGTCAGTAATCTCGCCAGTTATTAGGAAATAGAAACCAACATACGGTATGACTCTGCCAAGAAAGTCGTCACGGTCTCTATCAAGACCTTGTGAGACTTGTCGTCCAACTCCTCGGCGCTGAGAGGGAAGACGGGCAGCGGGCGCGTCGGCGACTCTTCACGAGCGGCCACATAATCTACAGGCGCAAGTCAGTCAACACTGGTCGCCGTGCATGAAGTCTCCGTTTCGTACCTTTCAGCGGCTTGTCTGCCCACACATACATGGCGTTGAGGCTCTCTTCGACGAGTTTCGGGTGTTGCTTCAGGAAGGTTTGGTGGACATGAATGTCGTCCGGAACGGCCTCGATCCTGCCCAACCCGTAAGTGGCATGTAAACCAGTGTAGTGAACGACTTGCCACTCCAATTGCGTCTGTCCATCTTCGTTCAGCCAACCCATTACAATGTTGGCCACGAACGGGCGAAACTTGCGGCTGGCGTGGAGGTTGTTAACCATGTTCTTGAAGCCGGTTGCCACCAGCGTCTGACGTCTGAAGAAGTTTCAGCAGCGGAAGACACCATAGATTGCAAAACACTTACTCCTTCCAGTTCACGCTGTCGTTGGAATCGGCGTCGGCTTGCCACGAGGCTTGATCCTCTTCCGTCCACATGAGATTCTCAGCCTTGCGAAACTTGGACCCGGGATTGCCGCCGTCTAAAGTCCTCGAATACTCGAGGATGTCGTCATGGCGCTCGTCGCGGAACTTGTCGCGACCCGTGTAGTTGGCAAGGCCGATCAGCTTCGACAACGCAGACCGCTCTCCGATGGATTCCTCGGCATGGGTGGTGTCCTTCTTGGACGCCTCCGTCTTGCGTTTGTCGGCCGTGCGCTTGTTACTGATGACCTTCTGGATCGCCTGTTTGTTGGTCAGAAGGGGTGTCGAAACGAGACGATGAAGGTAAAGACTCACCAACCGCCACCCCGCCTTGGTGTATCCATGCAGAAGACCTGTGCGACCGCCCTCGTCTTCCTCGTCGTCGCTCGCGCCACCGTCACCGTCCGGGGAGTTGGACGTTTTGGACGGGGGGTCGGACTGCTTGGACTTCTGTTTCTGTTTCCACGCAGTCATGAGCGCCGGAAGGCTAGCTTCCTCTGCCTCGTCCGCGGACTGGCTCGCCTCCGGGGTGCGTGCTTGAACACCTTGGAATCGAAGGCGTCGGTCTTGACCTGCGCGGCAACGAGCTGACTATCCGCAACCCACGCGGTCTGCCGGCGCTGCAGGAGGCAGAGCAAGCCTGGCACGATTATATCGTCCCCTATCGTGCTGCTCGTGGGATGGGCCCCCGTCCCGAGTGGGCCTTGGAGCCGCTGCCTGGCTTGCAACGGGTCCAGACGCAGGTGGTCCGCGCACCCCCACCCGACCGGCGCCGTCCCCAGCTCGCTTTCCCCACACCCCCGCCCACCTCTCCCGCCGCTAACGGGACCCCAGTCAGCGCGCATTTGCCCGTGTTCGTCCCTGTCGGCTCGTGTTTGCTCCCCATCGATCTGACTGGCGATGACCAGCGCCTTCCCAAGAAGCGCAAGCGCTCGGCGACCATTGACGTCTCCGACAGCAAGGAGGAGCGCCCACGCAAGAAGACCAAGAAGGCCACCAAGATCAAGTTCTTGGGCTTCATCGACTTGACGAAGTAGCGATAATATGTACACTGTAGACTTTCTCTAGCGGCGGCGTCTCCGCAAGGCACTTGATAGCCACCGTCGGCCCGCGCCATGTCCCTTTGTACACGTCGCTGAGGAAGCCCACACCAATATAGATGTCGCGGTCGACTTTGTGCGCGGCGTCGCTGTTGACGAGCTCAAGGAGGTCGCCGCCGGGGAGGTACGGCAGCACGAGGATGTGGTACGCAGGCGTCGTGAGGTGCGTGAGCAGAGTCATGATTTTCGGGTGCGAGATGTGCTGCAGGACCTCGACCTCGTGCACGATGCTCACGCGCGTGCGGTCGCGCTGCAGCGCTTCCTCGCAGCCCGAGGCGGGCGCATAGGGGGAGTGTTCGGTCATTTTAAGCGCGATGAGGGCGGAGGCGGAGGGCGAGGCGGCGAGGGAGGAGAACGAGGCGCCGGTGGAGCGCGGGTGTCGGCGAAAATACCTCGGGGAGGTGCTGGGGAGACTCCTCCGCATCTGCTACGGTCTCTTGTTCAGCCAAATCGGCCTGGGGAAGGATGAGATACAAACTTACCTGATGAAAATCCAAAAAATCGGCCCATTAAAATATTGACGGCGTGGCGGGCTCGTTTCGCGCGGCGTAGGCGGAAACACCTAGGGAAGGTGCTGGGGAGACTCCTCCACATCTGCTACGGTCTTCGGTTCAGCCAAATCGACCGGGGGAAGGCAAAATGTAAGCTTACCTGGTCAAAGTCCAAAAAAATCGGCCCATCAAAATATTGACGGGGCGGCGGGCTCGTTTAATTCGTTCGTTCGGGCGGAGAGCATCGGAGCCCTCCAGAGGGCCCTCTAGCGCTGCTGTGCGTCGCTTAGTTCATGGAAATCGGTCCCGAATTGATTGAGAAACTCACTTTTTGCGTCCAATGTCTCCAGCATTGGTGATCAAAGACAACGTCGACGGGGGCGGGGAAGCCGCTCGTTCCGGCGGAGCGTATCGTAGATCTCCAGAGGGCCCTCAAGAGCTGCTTTACGCTCGTTAGCTCAAGGGAATCTGTCCAGAAATGATTGAGAAACTTACTTTTTTGTGCCCAGTCTGCTGCACTGGTAGTGGGCCATCAAAGGCGTCGTGAAACCCACTGCGCCGCGCCGTGGATGGCACCACAACCCGTCGACGACGTGGTAGCCTCGCCAACGCGAATCAACTCCCTCCCGCACGCAATGCTTGGCATAGCAGCGCGCTGGTGAGGGAGGACCAATGGGCAAGACCCGAAGTCGACATGTGGGGAGTAGCGATTGGTGGCACGACGGACGCGTCCAAAACGGACCGGGGGTCTGACCGCCTCATGTCGGGCACTGCGGTGCAGCAACGTTGGGTGTTTGTTGCTGTCTGGCTACATCACGTTGCAATGCCATGTGATCAGTCGCGTCGCGTCGCGCCAGGCGTTCAGACTTCTTGAAGATGTAAACAAATTATAATCGCTTGCAGGCTTGTATTTCAGGACCATAGTTTGCAACAACACTCATCTAGCACACTACCAGTAGCAGTAGCAGAGTTTGTTACTAGATTCTCCGTGTGCACATTGCCCAACTTGAATCGGGTTCGTGCTTGGGTGTCGTTCGTCAGTATCAAACCGGGGGTGTTTAAGCCTACGAAGTCGCGGGAGCTGAGCCAAGCCGGTGCTTCACACATGGAAATGCAATAGAACTTTGGGAATACCGCCCGATCGGAGGTCTTTGGTGGTCTGCTCCAATGAGCGCATCTCTGGGACTGTCTTTGATCCTCGGTTGGACCGTTAATTTTTTGGCCTGCGACGGTTGCGGCGAAATTCTCGCGGGGCATCAAACACATCAGCGTACGCGATTTTGGATCAAACCACCGTCCGGAGGCTCTCACAGGACAGTCCACTGACAGTCACCTCCGTGATATCACAGAATTGGCACCGCACTTCGGCTAGCCCGTTACGCAACCCATTTAAGACTGATCCAGAGACGTAAATCCGACTACATAACCAATCCAATTTGCCTCAACTTCACCACTCACCATCAAGTCCAATCCTCTCTTCGCAATTCAAGTCCTCTCCTCATTTGCCTGAATGCCAGCCTTCTCAGGTGGTACCCTTATGATTGTAGTGGCCTGCACCTTGCTTTTATGTTTATAAGGCTGCCCTCTACCAAAATTTAGCTCATTTAACAGCCCAGAAGAGCCCTGGCCTGAACTGTGATTAACCGTTGTCAATGAAAGTCGTTGGAGAATGAGAAATGGTCAAACATGGCACAAAATCGTAGTAGGCCAAAAGTCTTGTTTTTATGTTTAGAAGGCTTCCCTCCACTCAGATTTTGTTCATTTAACAGCCCACCAACATTCTGAGCTCAACTGAACTTCGAGCTCTGGGCAAACAAATGTCAACAAAAGTTGTTGCAGAGAACAGGATCATGGGTCACGGCACAAAATTGCAATGAGCCAAAAGCTGTCTTTTCAGGTATAGAAACATTCCCTCTACCCAAACTTCACTCATTTAACAGCCTAGAATGGCTCTTAGGTTAGTTGTATCAAGGAAGTTCAAGTAACAACATTAGCATTTGACCGAGTAACTAGTCTACTGCCTACATGCCTTTGTTAAGAGGACAGCCCCTGCGATTATGCCCGGCTTGATGACATAGACCACAGCGGTTTCTCACCCCCTGTGACGCATTGGAGGGCTGGATACCCGCTCCTCCCCCTCTGGGCCTGCCTTCGGTTGGTCCAGTCAAACGTTGAGTGAGGGGCCTGCCTTTCCGGACAAACGTCGGAGGATCCTGAATTAGGTCCTGCCTTTACTCTTCCTCAGCTTCGCGTCTGACAGAAGACACATTAGCAATTGCCTGTTTCGAAGAAAGATAAGTAGGGTCTATGCAATCTGCGCAATTTGCGCAATCAGCGCAATCTGCGCAATCTGCGCAATTTGCGCAATTTGCGCAATCTGCACATGCTGACTAATTTTATCGCCCCTTTGGGCAGACTTTTGGGCAAACGTGATCGGCCACGTGGGAAACACATGATTATTTCACATCATATGGCTGGCCCAGATTTGGCGGTGTAGTACGTCATGGGGCAAAAACCGTGAATTGTCGGCACAATCGTAAAAAGAACGAGTCTAAAAATAATTTTTAGGACTCGTAACTTGTAGATACCTTCACTAGAGATAGATTTGCATAATTATGTTTCTTGAGCAAGCGGAAACCGTTTCCGCTTTTGATCTTTGCTTTATCTTATCGCCGAGCACCTACCCAATCGGGTCGGTGGCAGTGTGTAGCCGCCGTAACCTAATAACTGTCTCCCTCTTTCATCCACGTCGCTCCAGCCCCGCCGCCGCCTGTCCTCTTCAACGTCCAGAATCCGCGCGTGCCAACGACCAACCAGCCCAGCAAGACGGACTGACCCAGCAGGCCCGACTCCTTGTCAGCCTGCACTACCCTGAGGCCCGACTTCACGTCGGCCTCGCCCAACTTCGCGTTGGGCACCGTACCTATGCCCTTTTTTTGCGTTTTTTTATCACCATCCTTCCCCACTCAAACGGACTCTTTTCTTGTAGTCAAACAGACTCTTTTCTCTATATACTTACATGCACATTGACTTGCAATTTTTTGCTGTCCCCGAATATTTATTTATTTTGGTTGTTTGAAACGGCCCTGTATATCTGAACGCACTGCCGCCTAATTCCGGTTACTGAAGCGAATTTAGCGAATTGCAAGGTACCACCAGTGTGGCCCGCCCCGCATCAATGCCTTTGTTCCCGATCAAAGTGTGTTTTTTCTTTTCTTTGGTAGTTGCTCCCTCATAGCACTTACTGTGCACTCCGCAGTATTCCTGAACCCCCTTCCTCCCAAGCATGAAAGCTATCGGAGGCCGCAGACTGGGCCGCAGGGGCGGTCACAATTCGAGTGGCGCGCGTCTTGCCACCAACGTGCCGAAATACACAGTGACTTTTCATACTGGTGCGCTATTGCCACCTTCGTCTTGGCCAAAGGCTTA
Source organism: Mycena sp. CBHHK59/15 (assembly GCA_029204085.1). NCBI lineage: Eukaryota > Fungi > Basidiomycota > Agaricomycetes > Agaricales > Mycenaceae > Mycena > Mycena sp. CBHHK59/15. Next base: position 124,654 of record JARGXW010000138.1, on the reverse strand, counting down.
TTCCAGACAGATATGACTGCTCCTGAATCCCACGAGCGCTACGTTGCCAACGCAGAGTCGGGGCCACAACCGACCTTCCTCAATTTTCCAGCCGATGTGCCCCAAGACGACACGCCATCGCTACCATTACTGTTCGGTGCGTTGGACGAGCCTGCAGGTGCTGTTCCTGCGTACGAAACGACCATGGCCTGCGATGAAGAGGCTGCCAAGAAGCGACAGGTGCGTTCAGCATTGCAAGCATCGTCCATTAACACTAATAATATTCTGGCAGAATGTAGCTCATATGGACGAACTCAAGGCGGAGGAGGCCGTATTCCTATGGATGCTCCTCGGCCTCCATCACCACTCGCAGCTACTTACTCCATGCGCTTGTGGTGTGGAGTCGCGCCTCCGCAAGGTCGCTTGTCGAGATTGCGTGCAGCCGGAGCTGTTGTGTCGGCAGTGCTGGGTGAACAAGCACAGGACGATGCCCACGCATTGGGCATTCATCTGGAATGCGCAGGACCGCTTCTTTGAGAAGTCCGAGTTCTGTCGGGTGCTGAAGAACTCCGCCGTCGCGCTTGGCCACTATGGTGAGCGGTGTGTTGATGCAGCCCCGCACGGACATTCACGTTGGTGGAGTCGAACGGCATTCATGCCACTGCCATCAAATTCTGCGGGTGCAAGACTGTCAAGACTGTCGACGGGATGCGCCCCGCCCCCGACTTCCAACAACTCCTAGGGGCGGGTATCTTTCCCGGGAGTGTCAAGGAGCCCAAGACAGGCTATACGCTGGGCGTACTGGAGGCCTATCGCGAGGAGCGCAACCAAGGGAAGGGGTCGGCCTACGACTTTGTACGTGTGCTGCAGCGCAAGGCCGATCCGTTCTTTGCAGGCGCGGTTCCGGTAAGTTCATGATTAGTTGCGTTCAGACGAGCCCTAACACGATGTTAGGACATATACGTAAACTTCCTTCCAGTGTCGCGGTTTCACCAATATCTCGAGGTTGTCATGCGCCGCGGTCAAGCGCACGGGGTGGATGTCCCGCTGCCCGGCGAACTCAATCGCCCATACCCGAATCACCCAATAGGATTTCTCGGTCTTAATTGTGGGGCATGTCCAGAACGAGGCGTTAACATGCCTTTATTGGTTAACGTCCCCAAATATCTGCGGTGAGTGGCCGACATAAATTACCTTCCGACGAGACGATGCTAATGCAGGTGCAGACACCTTGTTTCCCAGCATTTCACGCTGGATGGCAATTTCAAAGCGAACCTTTTCTTCAAACGCGACAATGGCAGCGACAGGGCTCTGACAGACAGCAATATGTACTTTCCTCGCCAAGAGGAGTTCAACAAGATAGCCAAAGAGTATGTAGTCCCCGACGAAGACAAGGTAAATGCCCATTGACGCCATAGTTGCTTACCACTGACGAAGACTCGCAGGAAGTGCCGTGCAACTCGCATATTGGTTCGATTAGGAACCAGGGCACGAAGTACGGGAACACAGCTATCAGCGGTGTCGTCGCCGGCGCGTGCGACCATGCCGTCGCGGGGTCATTCATTGACATCCCAAAGGGTGAAGCGTGAGTTTTCCTCTTGTGTTTTGCTCCCGTGCTGACTTGACCGAATAGTTTCGCGCTCGGCACCTACGCGACACGAGAGCTTTTGCGGCACACCAACTCCCCGCCGCAGCCCCGAGCATGCAGGGGATCACTGGTCGGGAGCTACGACAGCTATTGCGCGTACGAGGTCAACCAGCTTAAATGGGCGGTTTTACTGTTCCCGGAGGACACATGGCTGCATGAGCTGCTGGAGACAATCGAAGGGCAGATTCCGGCGGATCATATTAACGGACACGGACAGGATTGCCAATGCTTTTGGCAGCCTGTCTATTTTGCGTGTAGGGCGCATTTCCACGGGGAGACGGCGGAGATGCTGTGGGCGTTCCTCAACCCTCTTGGAGCTTCGACGCGTCAAATGACTGCAGGCGGGCGGCACGACATCATAAGCTTTGTAATGGATGCGTGGAATATGTGGAAAGTACTGCGTCAAGGTGATTCTGCGCATAATCGGCACAGTAACATCACTGACTTGTACATTTTGCAGCTGAACTTCTGGCAGCTGAGCGACTCGACGCCCTGAAGCTCTTTGAGCTTCACATGGCCGTGGTGGTGGACCTCAGCAGGCAGCATGCCACTGAAGTCGCTGCGTGGTCACGGCTGTCGCGACTGACTACCAGGGCTCGCGGCAAGAAACCACGAAGTGTCTATCAGCACGAGTCGACCAAAGGTGGGCACGCTGACATTCAATTTCGACGCGCATTCAGAACTGAAGAGATTTAGTGCTCACCCTCGACCACATGCTGGCCTCTATGATCGCTGAAGAAGGAGAGAATGCGACACGCGAGAGAGCGCAGGAGCCGAGAACCTCGGTGGCAAAGTGGATTCACGACGGGATGATGATCGAACGCGACCAGTATGGGTTTATTTTCATGTACAAGGATTGTTCTAACGCGGTGCAACGCAGACTCGTGGCGATCGCGCTTCTGGGTAGCCACCGGAAGCATCCGTTGCAGAAACCTGGACGAGCATCACGACACTGCGCGACTCCCTGAATCTCAATCTCAAGATATTCAGGGAACGCCAGCGGGAGATATACCCGCGTCTCACACTCAGCGCGCTTGACTTGGACGAGCCCGAGTTAACAGCGATTCAGCTGCCCTCGTATCGCATGAAGCACGGACAGCGGCCTGCGAGCGGCGGTGTTGCTGACGACGAGGACTCGCAGCTGCGGGAACGAGAAATCACGTTGCGGTGTACCCAGGCCACCGACGGGATTCTGGCTGTCCGCGCGGCCTGTTTGGCATTGTCCGCGGTCAAGAAGGCTCGGGGGGATGACTACCGAGGGCAGGCGGGCATCACCCTCTCGCAGCGAAACCTCCAAAAGGCGGAGCTGATGAAGGATTTCAGGATTGCGATGTACAACAAGGCGCGGGCGGTGCTGATCCATATGGGCCACATGGCGGAGGACGATACGGAGCCCTTTGCACCCCTCGGCCGCCGGGACACTCGCAGGAAGGATACGCACTTACATCGGGCAAAGGGGGACTCGCGGCTCTTCGATGGAACAGCTTGGTACCTACAGAGCGGGACAACTATTCGGGAAGCGGCATCTGCGCCGCTGTCGCCCAACGATAGGGAGCAAGAGAGCGAAGAGGATGACCCGCAGCTGTTGACGGGCACTCAGACACTCAAGCGTTCAGGTGAGTAGCAGCGGGCTAGAGAGTGGCGTATCTGTGATTGACATCTCTGCAGGTCATATGTTAAAGTCTCCTCGTGTCCACAAACGGCTTAAGGACATCGCGCCGGACGATGTCCTCGTGGAGCCGGTGTCGTCGGAGGCTGAGGACAGCGACGACTTGGAGGCGTCACCGTCTAAACTGGCGAAGGAGCGGCGGGGGAAGGGGAAGGGGAATCCGAAAAAATCGGATGGCTGGATCTGGTTGTAAAAGATGACAAGGGGCCAAACCCCGGGTGACGAGACCAAATTGGCAGAGTATAAAGCTGAAAGTACGTGGCATTGTATCTCTCTGGGGTGTGTGACATATACTGACGCTGTTCTAGGCGACCGAGTGCAGTGGTTCCGCGCCGAAGCCGAAATGTACCGCTTGCTGGAGGCGTACGAACGCAAGCATGCCGAGCTCATGCGCGTCGATGCGAGGTTCAGCCGTGATAACATCGTGTGGACTGGGCTGGCGGATCGTGAAGAGGCGGATAACGGGCAGAACGGCACGGTGTCGTTCGCTCGGATGCATGCTGCCATGTACAAGCGGCTGGCGCACAACGCCAAGGTGATCTTCAAAAGTGCCGACTCGGGCGCTCATCACGATTGGGCCACGGCAACCACGCTGGACGAGCTGGTGATCAAGGTCGACCGGTGGCGGGACGTTGTATTCAAGTGGATGGATGACATGGTACGTGCCACCCGCGTATGCTCCGACTGTTCGTTTATTGACAACATATCAGGGCGTACATAGGGCGTACAAAGATTTCTAAACAATGACTTAAGTTCCGCGGGCGACTTAAGTTCTCGTGGGCGACTTAAGTTCTGCGGGCGACTTAAGTTCCGCTCTGCTTGTAGACACTTAATCAATATCGTGGAACTTTGGTGGTTACCGGGACTGAAGTTGTGCGTGGGACTTAAGTGGTGGACGAAACTTAAGTGGATGGATGTGGGAGGACCCCCACCCAAATATGCGGCAGGGATGGGTGGGTAATGGGTGTACGGGAACTTAAGTTCCCGGCGAACTTAAGAGGCGTTGGCGAACTAATCGCCCAACACTTAAGAGGAGCTAATATTATTTCATCTGCAGTGTGCGCTTCCTGTATTTGTAGAACTACCTGATGACGAGCACGACAAGGTCATCCTTGACCTTATTTTCATACTCGCATTCTAGCATTCACTTGCCAAGCTACGCCTTCACACGGACTTGACCGTTAACGAACTGAAGGCGGTAACACGGATGCTTGGTCGTCAATTGCGACATTTCACCAAGGTTACCTGTGCGGCCTTCACTACCAGAGAGCTGCCGCGGGAAGAGGCTGCCCAGGGGCGCCGTAATGCAAAGAAAGCCACTGCCAGTAACGGCCCACCTCGGCAACGCGCACCTGGGAGCAAGATTAAAACCTTCAATATGAATACTTATAAAGGCCACTCGCTCCCCGATTATCCCGACACAATTTTATTCTTTGGAACCACGGACTCATATTCTACCCAGCCCGTACGCATCTTCTGCCTGTCTCATTCAATTCTAACAATTTTCCAGGGCGAGCTAGAACATAGGCGTGTTAAACGGTACTACTCTCGAACCAACAAGAACAAGGCTACCAGCCAAATGACCCAGTTGGAGAGACGCGAGTCTGCTCTTCTGAAAATCTCACGCGCCAAACGCACCCCACCCATCTCGACTGTTGAAAATCCCGTGCCAATCCCTTCTGTAGAGCCCGAGCCCACCAGCAAGAGTGGTAAGCGAAAGCGCAAGTCGCGGGCTCCGCCAAAGAAAGTCTTGCCTGTGCTGCGAGGCTTTGCCGTACACTCCGCCCGAGGTACACTGTCATATCTCTATGTCACGCAGCTTCCACTGCAGTGTCGTCAAAAATTCCCACAAATTGACAACTTTGAGCGACCTGGCCTGAACAGTCTTGTCTGAAATGTCTCTGCCGCCTCGATAGATCAGCTATCTGAAAGCAAACTACTTTGTCGGAACTCAAGAAAATCGCAGCACATTGAATCCATGCCAAATCCACGCTCATTATATTTAATCAACATAGCCCGAACTCAAACCCGCCTACTAGTCGGGGTCGGTACTTTCTCTCAAATCATTGGTATACAACTCGACAGTATCAACTTGTCGAATCCAAAGGGACCACGCTCGATCCACACTGAGTGGCCGATTAATCCCAATTTGATAGTATTTCTGATGGAAAACCCACCGATTCCTAGCATCAGTGGCGGTGTCCATGACTTCCCGTTTACTAAGGCCAAGAGGAGCCTTTCCGCCGCCAAGGAGAATGCCTTGAAGTTGAACGGTAGCGTCCTGTTTAATGTAGAACGAACTGAAGACAGCCTCGCAGAGGGATGGGGCCCGGACCGCCATTCCATGGCCCCTGGATTGATTGTATTGTTCAACGCACGTTTAATGCGTGAGGTTTTCCGTACCTCATTAACACTACCTGAGCGGAAATGTTAGAACAGGAGCTTGCTGAATCAAAACTGAAGATATTTACCTGACTATCGACTGAAAACGTACGAGCAAGTGCATCCCCAAGAGCTTCGGTCCGAATATCGAGATCATGAACCTGATTATCCGGAAGGGCGTTTTCAGGCAGCTTGCGCACATCGAAAACTGGAGCTCCTTCAGAGCCGACCGATGGAGCCTAAACGAAATAAAGTAGGAGAAATAAAATTGTTCAAGGCGCTTACCGTGTGGATTTGAGACACTAATTTGACACAGTCTTGGTTTGCGAACGGTAAAATCTCTTGGGTGTGACTATGAACAACGCCGAGAACGTCCGGGAATCTTTTGAAAATCTATGTGATATTCAGAGAATCTTTTTACAAGTAATCAGGGCTTTCAACCTCTGAATGGATGAACCGCTCAGCAAATCCAGTAGGAACTGCTGCACCAGTAATAGAAGAATTGAAGGTTAGCCCAATAGCTGTCGCATTTTCGACTTCATAAGTGACGATGGACTGAGATGTCGCCAAGGCCGGTGCAATGGCAAAAGTCCTGCTCTATCTTTGATTCAGGTCTTGGTAGGATCTAGGCTTCGACGTACATTAGGAACTGGTTCGAATTCACCGGATTTCGAACCGAGACATGCCCAAAAGCATCGACGACGTCTAGCAGATGGAGTATGTCTGTGAAATCGAATGAGTGACGGTACAAAACATATGCAAGGAAGAAACGTTACGGCTTGCATCCAACAAGTCGATTGCAGCTGAAAGAACCGAGGCAGGTACTTTCTGTGCTGATACAATGCATAAAGCTTGAAGCACGTAGAAGACTGTAGTAGTAGCTGGAAGGTAGACGTGCATGGTCGCTCAAAGTCAAGCGCAGCTCATGAGACAGTCTGTCATACACGGAGTTGCGAAGAAGTTGTGTGGGTGAAAGAAAGAAGTCTCGTTATATAGTAAACCGGAAAGACAAGTTCGGCATCCCGCCGAGATGTCAAAATATTCAAATGGGAATCTCTTTGACGTTTCATAAAAAGCCATCCTTGAGGAAAGAAAGTCACATTATTCCATTTTTGTCACTTTCACCCACGACATCGGAGAATCTGGGCTGGTCAGGGTGTCAGATGAAAAGGAAATTACAAGCAACGTCGCATGGTTCACTTGAGCCGTCGTTCCATTGTTACTGAACCTGAATAGAGTTGGGCCATTTTTGGTACAAGGGCATGCGCTTCTTTTCACTCCTTTTTTTCACAGGGGGCAAAAGCCGCCTCTTATTGAGCCAATAAGGGCCGGCCCCTTATGACCCAAGTATGTGATTTTGGCACCCATCACCTCATGTCAATCACATGGCCTTTCGACATCTTCTTGGCCATGTCTGCTGTGAGTCATGTGCCTCAATTCTCAGAGAGGAGGCCCTGCAGCGGAATAGATGGAACCCGACCCTTCCGGACATTCCCAAACCCGATACATCCAAAGCATACCCGGTACATCCCCGAGAAGGGGGGGTACATGCGCTCAAACCCCGTACATGGATTTGTGAACCCAGTACATTCGCGGCAGATAGAAGAAGTAAATTAATCTCAATTAATATATTTGACTTGAAGTTTATTTGATACAAGCGGTCGACGGCGCTTCACGCCATCTCCCCCTTGACTGAGCTCAATCGAAATCTAGATTTTTCAAATCTGAGTTGCTTCCCCTCGTATGGCGAGCTCGGATCAGTGCTAGAATGCTAGGTATTGCTTGATATGAAATCATTGCATTTGTTATATCTCAATCCCACCAATCCTTCCATGTCAAAAAACAAAACCTGAGTTCCTAATGGGTCTGGAAATTCCCTATCACGATGGTCTTGGAAATCTTCTTTCGATGTTCATTTCTCACCACGATCTAAATGTGAGCCCATTTTTTTTTTCGAGCGCACTCGCTGTTCAGAATGGGCCGCTGTTCAGTTTTTCGACCTTACGGCATTCTTGGCGCTCACGGTCTGTTGCCTACCCGCTCCTCTTTGAGTCACATTATGGACGGCGAACGTGATGCTCGTGCTTCAGTTCTGACAGCATCTGCACCTGAATTTAAATCCACATCATCCCATTAAGCGAGCTAGGATTATGTGGCATCGCAAAGTCCTTGAGGGCAATTTTGCAATCAGCAATCTGTTCGCACCGCCGAAGTGCAAGTTTCTTTCTCCTCCTTCGTGCGAAAATCGAAGTGAAAACTTGATTGCATTGCCTGCTAGGGTCGAGGATATATATCTGCGATGAAATATTCACTTACTCGGCCCAACCAACCTCTGAGTGAATTGACCAAACCTCTGATCTCTTGAGATACCGTCCCCTTCGTGACCTAGAGCTCTTGATATTTTCAAGGGCGAGATTGTCCTGAAGATACTTCTCACTGATCATCTGGTCGCTACGCACTGCACAGATACACTGGTACCAATATTCGGCATACACCGTACAAGACCTTATAGCAGAATTATTCAAGGTCTGCCTAGGGTCCCTAACCCTATTCATGTACGTTTTTTGGTTTTGATATTTGGATCCCCTTAAGTTGGACCATATGTCCCTGACCGAAAGATCAACGATGAAATCGCCGTCTACACTGGCGGACCGATTTTAGCGAGCATCGAGGAGACCACCTACAGTATTCTCAGCGACGTCGGCCTTTTGTACACTGAAGGACTCCAGGCTTTGGTCTGTCTGTCCTGCAAATCCGTCATACCACCTGAATGGGTTGCGGGCCATGGAGACAAACACAAAAGCGTACTGGGCGCTCACCATCCCCCTCTGGTTGTGGATTCTACGCGCTCGCTCCTGGAGCCCTGCCGCGCAAGCCCTCAGGTGGCGCACCAAGCGCGCAGCCGGTTGCTGCCCATTAGCGGGATGTTGGCCTTGCTGCAACTGAGCCCTGCCCTGCGCCGGCCGTCCTGTGGGCCATAGCGCGAAGCTGGAGCGATGGTAAGCATGAATTTGAGGTAATATTGCTCGTAATCGCAGGCCAATTCCGCAGCCTCAGGAGCTACTCTCTGTTGCGGCCTTTGCACCTCTTTTGTGGCAGCTCTGCCTCCGCGCCGCGGCCCGCTGTCGCATATGTATCTGTCCACCCATGTGCATGTAACCATGCTGTGATCGGTACACGCTGCCCCCAATGCCGACCGTTGTACGTTTCTGCCGCGCTGTCTATGTGGCATGCAAGCATTCGCCCACCGCTTGCAAGCGTACACAGAAGCCGGCATTCGAGGCCACAAGCCGCAAGCAGGATGCAGCAGGTGCCAGCAGCGTGCAACAGCAAACTTTATATTTTTGTGCCGTCCCAGGACTCCCATCGTACCGTTTAGCTTTTAAATACCTTCTCATGCTACTAGAAAACCGAACGGAAATAAAACCGCTTTAATTTAATGCGTTTCAAACGAAAGCGGTTGGAGCTTTAAACGCCGTTTTCCAGCTAAATTATAATTTCAGTCAAAAATTAGAAAGCACAAGGACGGCGACAACTCTTCCAACGAGTATTCTAATTAATTATAATTTTATCTGTACGGCTGCGCCCAGAAATCGCGCCAATTGGTGGTCATGTGATCGCGCCAAATGCCGACACCTTGGCTGCCGAGGTGCCGACGTCACGTGGCCCAGGAGGATGACTCACATACACAAACCCACACGACGATACCACTTCCATGGCCGTCGGAACTACACCTCTCTCCGCACTCCCGGCCGCCGATATTGCTTTCGATGAAGATGGTGTCAGCCTATGGCACATTCTTCTTGCTGCCGAACGGGTCATGATCCAAGAATCCCAAGCCTCGCAGCTCAAGACCCTTTTGGTCGGCGTTCGCGTTGTTGGGCATTTCCTCTGCGAATTCAGGAAAGCTCGAGGAAACTTCCTCATCGGCGGCAAGGGGCCATACCACACTCTGCTCAAGGAAATCAAATCATGTCAAGCACTCCCGTCCAGCGCCGCGTCCCGACAGGAGCTCGTCGCATGTTATACGAAAATATCAGATTTAGGGATACACTATCAAAAACACTTAATACGTGTCTGTGAGTGAGCTTAATCTCATTATAGCACAGGCACCACCCTCCTGATAGTCCGTCAACACGGCGGTTCGTTGCCCAAAACGTCGCAGCACCCGTCCCGTCCATCTATGGATACACTGATGGCCGACATTGTACAGCAAATAAAGAATGCTGACCAATCTAAGCCCAGTGTAAAGCGGCCCGTATGTATACTTTTATATCTTGTGTTTGAAACACCTTCGAAAAATTTCCAGGCTCTGGCGCGTGATGGCTTCAAGTGCGTAGTTTCGGGATTAATTGATAATCCTTCGTACAAGGCGTTCCCTACCGCCTTCCCGGCGAATGCTTTAACGTGCAAAACTCAATGCTGCCACATTTTCTCGGAGTCTGCGCAGGACGGCGACGAAAAGGTTAGCTTTGCGGACGATCGATACCACTTCCATTTCTTATCCTCTTTCAAGACTGAGTACGCTGGCGCGGCTATGGCCATCCTGAAGATGTTCAATTTTGATTTCCATTCGCTCCTGGGAAGCGGTGTCAACACCCTCCACAACGTGGTCACAATGGACACAGAGCTTCACAATATGTGGGACGATTTGGAGTTTTGGTTCGAGGAAGTAATTGGCCAGGTGTGTCTTGTTTTTCTGCCTCCTAATTACTAATGAACATTTTTACAGCCCAACACCTACAACGTCGTAGCGGCGATGCCCAGTTTCTGGACCATGGTCCAACGCCCCCAGCAACAAGTTACTTTCACTGTCGACCCCGATTTCGCTGCTAAGTGTGCCGCGGAAGGTGTTACTCCAGAGCTTCCCAGCCGCGGATTGCTCGCCATCCGCGCTGCGGTTTCTCGCGTCGCGCATATGTCCGGCGCGGCCGAGCAGTACGAAATCATTATGCAGTACCGCGAAACAAGCACAGTAATGGCATACGACGGGGGATCTGCAGAGTTACTCCAAGCGCTTGTTGAAATTTCGGCCGCCGCGTAGAGAAATGGAAGCCTAGTTGTGAGTATGCACTATGTACAATGAAAATTGCTCGCAGGTTTATTATCGTGGGGCCTTTGGTTATTGCGGTCCTCAGCCTAATCAAGCCGGCGCCATGCAATTAAGTTCGTGATCAGAGGTGGCAGTACAAACCATACACATTTGCAGTATTTCACGTCATATCCACGCATTTTCAAGCGACACGGAGTGCTTCGACGTTCCAGCAGCTCTCGGCGTGCCCTTTGATCGCCCTGTGCCAATGCAAAACCCCATTGCATTTATGTTTCAAGATCTCTATTTTGCGGATGTGTCTCCAGTTCTTCGTATTTTCTAATATTTTCTCCGAAGGTACTTACAGTTGTGCTACGGTGACTGTCCGTAACCGTAAAGCGAGCTCGAGAGGGCCATACAGGACAGTTACGGGTCACCGTATACTCCGTACCGTACACTGTATCTTACGGATACGGTCCCGATCCCTAGGAATGATGGATAAACACTGTCTCGCGTGAGGAGGCATTCCCCTCTCCCCAATGAACCCCCTGTGGGTACGATGCTGATAAGATTCTGGCGCTCTTAGATGTTTCGTTGGCCTTTTTGTGTTCTGTTTTTGTTTTTTTTGTTTGTGTTTCGCTGCGCCGTGCTGTAACATTGTTCTGCATGTAAGATCAGTGCACTCTTTTTGAACTAAACCTCCAATTTTATCCTTCCCTTTTTTCCCTTTCTTTCCTTATTCGTTCCTTCCTTTCCTCTCCGCGCGAGTGCTAATTATTTTTCGCTCAGTCAGTGTTCCCAAGGTCACCCCCGACAACGTTGAGTATCGCATTGCACCGCGTTGCGTATACGTCGCGATCTGTTATTAACCCTCAAGTGACAACACCACGACAGCGCGCGACAAGCGGTCATCCCTCCGGAGAGCCACGACGACGCGTGCCCTGAAGGTCTCCTTCTTTGAAAATCATTTCTCCTTCCTCCTTTTCTTCTCCCCTTCAACTAAGTCGTCCTTCCCACGTCCACCAATCCCGCGTCTGCATATGCCGCCTCGCGTAAAAATTCCCTTCCCTTCGGTTCTTTTTTGCTTTACACCTTATATTGAAGTTAATCCACTTTTTCTCTTGAAAGGCGTCAGTTTGCACACCCCAAGACCACGGAGCATCATGCTGAGAGTGTTTACGCCGACCAACCCACATGCAGCGCGAATTCACGAGCGCTGTTCTTAGAGGGATGGGTTGCAGATGGATGCAACGCGGTCGATACACATCAAGTCCCGTCGATGCGGGAGAACTAAATCTAGATAGATAGCTAGTTAGCTTCTTCATTCGACCGTGGGTGGGCACTGGAACGAAGAGCGTCGTCGTGGCAAGGTACGTATGTATTGTAAAGAATAAATGCCGTCTGCCATCGTTCTGTCTAGCCGCATGTACGCGCACCCGAACTACGCGCCGGCTTGCTCCGTAATCCGTCCTTAACAGCTGTACCCAGGACTCTAACTATTTGCCACGCAGTTTCTGACCTCCCAAACAGCGGCCAAGGCCAGCCACTTTCAGCCACTGCGTGCCATTGCCCAAGGTCAACACTGCGCGCGACGCCGACGTCGAGGAAGGTTTCCGCAAAACGGCGTTGCCGAGGCTGTGTCAGCGCCCTTTCGGTGGATTTTTCCTTTTTTTTACTTTCATGGTGAAGCCCGACGAAGTTCAGAAAGATGTTGTCAATATCCTCCACCAGAAGTACAGCTTTCATGACTCGGATGCAAGATCACAGGTGGATTCTGGTGCAGAACCAAGTCAACCATGACGCCGACGCACCGAGGAAAGAACATACCCTTGGTGTTCTTTAAAGCCGTATTCCAGCCAAGTTTTCCTGGGACTAAAGATAGCTTGCCTTCGAAAATTTTAGTCTGACGTGGTTTACTTTTCTGGCATTGTCAGTACCATTTTTTGTGTTGTCCCTACTGTACTATTAAGACCAAGTGTTCACTGGGTGTCACCCGTCACCTACAGTGTTTATTTTCTAAGGTGTTCATTTCTCGGCAATCATGGGGAAATTACCGTATTTGGAAGTTCGGCAACTGCCGGACCAGATATTTTCGCGTTTTTGGGCTGCAAAATCGCGCTGTCACCGTCACCTGGACCAAAAGTGTTCAGTTCAGTGTGCTGCGTCACGCGTCACCTGAATACTTGGTCTTAATAGTACAGTATTTGTCCTTGGCACTTCGGTTTTGCGCAGGCCAAATCGCAAAGAGATACAGAGTGAGTAGGAGAGGGACCAGCCAAAAATTGTTCCTTCGAGTCTAACATTTTACTATAACAATTGAATGCGTGTGCGCGAAGAGGGGACCGTAGATACATTTGTAATGTGCGCCTTGTATGCACAAGTCGAGTCGATACCGTAGGCAGAGTTTTCTAGATCTGTACAAAACCCAGAGCGGGAGCAATCCAAACTAACCATTTATCCCATAGAACGGATCGTTGCCTTTGTTTCTTCTTCTTTTCTTCTCCTGCTTTCGAGCCCGTGGGCCTTAACCATCGGCATGCAGGAATTGGCTATGGCATAAGTAAAATGGCCAGAAACCAGACAGCCAAAGCTGTTGATGGAACGAAATCGAGAAATTTCCCGTGCGTCAGGTTCGATGAATCTCCCAGACGTAAGTTGAGGCTTCGAGAAAATTAAGATCAGGGATGTCCATTAGATCCCGAGAGAAATCCAAGCTCAGCATGTGCGCTGGAAGAGAAGTAGAATCGACACGATGTTGGCCAGACACAGCGAAATCGAATATTACGGGAGGGCGCACAGGCTGAAAGCCCATGGAAATGAGATTAAAACGGCGTAAATGTATCACCGCTAGAACTGGCAACTGATTCCAATCCTGAGACCTTCGCCGCATATTTATCAATACACGTGCCTGTATTCAACAACTATGAGAGGATTAGGAAGATCGCTGAGAATCGAACACGAAGACGAAAATCTGGAACTGATAATGTAATATATTTTGAGTTGCCTCGCAATCCAGACAGGCCGAGAAAGAGAGCGACAGGAAAGCTGCAAGCAGCGGAATGAGCTTGGTGCTTGGAGGACCGGATAAAGGGAATATATTGGGTACCGCAAAATCTAGGGGGCCGCCGTGCAGACTGGGTTGGGGGATTTGGAGATGATGGTGGAAAGTAAGAGGACGCGGAGCAAGCGGACCGATTTCTTCCGAGCACCGCCACACCGTCTTTTCTCTTTGACGTGTTTCCAGGTCGTTTCTCCAAGCTTCGGTCAAGCTTCAAGGGTTTTGTTTTGGTTTCTGCGCCGATATCTCCTTTCTTGCGCTGACATCTCTTCACTCTTGGGACTAGAGCTCCGCAATGTAATGCATGGTTGATGGTGCGTCCGTCTCTTCTCTCTCGCGTCTCATATACCTCTGCCTCTTCATTTTCGTTGGATGCGCATTGTCCACTTCCTTCTTTATGGGGTGCTCCGGGGGCTCGCGACAGCATGGCCACACGCGCGCTGTGCCCTAGTCCAAGTTGGCGACCAGCCCACAGTCGTGTCAAGATCATACACCGGGGTGGTGTCATCTTCTCGATGCGCGCTCCCCGTGCACCTCAATCAATCGTCGAGCTCGTACTCTTTGCCAGTGCGAGTACGCTCCTTGTGCCGCTCGTCTGCAGTCGGGCTCCGTGTTCGACCATAAGCCGTCCGCCGCGTTTGCGGACAACAATGTGCCTACCAACTTGTACCTACTTTCCTCCCTTGCTGTCGTTCTTTCCTCGTTATACTATATACTGACACCACCCCCAGTCTTCGCTATCCATTCTCCACTCCCATCCAGACGTCCAATCCCTCAATTGCGATCCTCTCCCCGTCCCTGCGCCTCTCTTCGACTGGACACGGACACGCTCTCCTCTTCCCCTTCCCCGCCTCCGCCCCAGTATACATATTCCCTAGCCCCAAGGCTTGAGTACTCGTACTGCGCGGCGTTCCCATTCGCAGCAATCGCGTGGAGGGTTTCTCGGCTACACGCGCTTCGCCTGCAGGGGAGAGGGAGATTGGGTGGCGGGGATGAATCGATCAGCCGGAGCCCTGCGCGATTGAGGGGGATATGCTTCTCCTACTGGGGATGAAGATGAGAAGGTGGGGACGGGAACGCGAGCCCGCGAGCGGGGCGTGGGTCGTTCGACTCTACTATTACGCGCATCCGCTCTTCTCGCCGATGCTGCTGAGGGACGAAACGTGGTATACAATCTAGGTCCAGGAGCCGGAGGACCGATCGCCATCGTGCCGTCTCGCCGTACCCGCTGGACGAGCTTGTTTGAACGCGTGCGGGTCGATGGAGACCTCACGACTCCCGCGCAGGCGCACATTTGAGCTTGGGATGGCGATACGACCGCGGCGGGCGACCATGCTCATTGCGCCTCTTCCCGTCTTACGCGTACGGGGCGGGACTGAGGTGCACTCGCCCACCATCTCACAGCGTGCGGCGGGAGGAGGGCGCTCCCCGCAATGTGCGGTCGTGGCAGACTGTCGGATGCGAGAACTTGTCTCGTCCTGCCTTTGGCACGAGGGAATCCCGGTGCTTTTCGCTTCATAGGCGGGCGGGGCACACACGTATTCTGAACCTCTCGCTGGCGGACGGCGCGGTTTCTGCCCTTTGGACGCTTTCGACGCTCGTTTCGAGCTGCGGCGGGAGGTGGCGAGTCGGTAGTGTGGTCGATGCTAGCATCCGCGGCTGGCTCGCTGCGCCCTTCTATGTCCCCGCGCGTCCCTCGCTGCGTTGTCCCCACCTATCATCTGTGCATGACCCGATTTTCGCCCTTCCGCAGGTGAATTTCCTTTTTCGGAAAACGCACCTTCTCGTGCTTTTCTTTGACTTTGAGAGGAGGACGTCGGGGGCGGTGCGAATGCCGCCCTCCTGTTAATTTGCGTGAATTCATTCGCCCGCGTGTTCTTTTCCCTTGTTATTATTAACAACGTATACTGACTGCGATTTTTTTTGGCAGATCGACGTGCGGTTGTACGACGAGGACGAGCAATATTCGGGCGGGGGAAGATAGGCGCGGGCAGAGTTGAGTAGGGTGCCACGAGCGTGCGAGGGAGACATGCGATTGTAGGGAGAGGCCCGAGAGGGTCCTCTGCGAGTGTGCGGGTGGTGAGCGGGACGGGAGGGTGGTTGTGGGTGGATCGGTGGTCGAGGAGAGGCTTGGCGATTTGCGCGGCGCTGATGCACAGTGCGCACACTCTCCTTGCGTTCGCCATCCGCAACTGGAGGTGGAATGTCTGCGGGCGAGAAGATCCACACCTTGCGCATTCATGTCTTTGCTCCTCACTAGGTCGCTTTCTTTCTTTATCTCGCGCTCCATTTTGTCGAACGCTGATACCTACAAGTATAAATAGCTGCTTGTAGGCACTCCATTTCTGTAAAGTTTACGAATGGGAGTATTCTTTTCGCGGCACTTGAGACCAGTAGTTTCATTGGTCATGTACAATTTCTTTTCAAGATAATCCGTCTCGATGAACTCAACTGCTGATTTACCCCACAGATGTTTGTTGCACTGGAATCCTAATTTGCTGCTGGTGAATGGACGACGGACGTCGCAGGAGCAAGTATATGATGACAGATCACGATTCGATGATCACCAAACCTCCCTTGCTTTTGACCGCCATGCCCACCGCCCGTTTCTGCGATTCCGGCAAGTTGGCTCCAGGCTGTCGGTTTTCCCTCTTCTTGAATGTATTCTCGGGCCATCCCCGACCTCTTTCACGAGATCTCTGTTTATCACTGGTGGATCTCGAGAATGGACCGTAGCGGGAACGCTGTTCAGAAGCTCCCGTGGCTTCACATGTTTTCTTCATGTTTCTTCATGCGATTCTCACCAGTTTTGTGCCTCACACCTTGGTCCAATGATTTGTGAGGTGGGTTTCGCGATAATGGGGCACATTGGCCTCGGACTCTTCCAAGGCAAAGCATCGGATTTCAGCCCCTGGTCTGTCCCACTGATTCTCAGCTTGTGCGATACCTGAAGATGTAAGATATACTATCCAGCAAAATATATGGTGCAACACTTGCTCTTGTCCAATAGCGATTCTTCGGTCTATAGTACAAAAAACTCGCGACAGATTCAGGCGGGGGCTTTCAATTTCAGCAATGTGGGCGAAGACAACCATTCGATTCATGCAATAAAAGCTGGGCGCCATGGCACGGGTACCCCTGGTACATGTCACTGTCAATAAAACTGCTCCGAGCTGATCCTCCTCATCCGCATCTCTTGGAAAGTAGTGGGCAAGTCAACAGACTGCCAACGTTTCGGTCTTTCCTCCGTCTGCCGAACCCCTGGTCCAGGATTCCAATATCGTCGGGATAGTCCAGTCGCTACTTTGCGAGCTGGATTTCCACCAATTGTAGTGTGGTGCCGCTGCGGTAAAGAGAAGGGCGAGTTCGTTCTATCATTGGTCCACACGTTCGACCCCCGATACAATTGAGCGTCCGTCTGTTGGCCCCTTCGGCCGCGCTGGCCTTTTGTCTGACCATTCTGTTCCGCTAGCTCGATTTGGTTCTTGATTTGGTTGGATCCAATGAAGTCTCTGACCGTGAGAGCCGTCAAAGTCATCTTCGCCAATGAAGACACGACTTGCTCCCGACTTTCATCATCTCCCATCCAATGCTCGCATTCGAAGATCTGGGGCGATCGATGTACTCGTTCTTTCCCTGTACGACATCGAAACTGTACTGCTAATGGGTAGGGTATGTGTTAGCCACTCTTGCCAGTTGATTTCACTTGATTATCGTGCATACAGGTAAACCAATTCTTCCGTCAGTTAAACATAGGGAAACAGCTTTGGATTGTCCTCGTTGAAGAAGTTCAGAAGAACTAATTGCGACTGTGCTCACACTCGTTACCTCGCCGATCATTCTGTTGAGGAGCTGATTGCACTCGTGAAAAGAACGGTGCCTGGGCCTGCGACATGGTCCGTGCCCAATACGTCCTCCGAAGAGAGTTCCCTCCCAGATGTCTTGCTTGAGGCGGAATATCTTCAATTGCTCCCAGGAGGCCGGTACGTACTTGTCGTGAGGCAGGATCGTATGGAGCTATGGAATGTTCACGCGAAGACGCCTTTATGGACGAGAATCTCCAGCAAACGGTCAATGCCCGCCTTTGAGATACATACTTGATGGCGGTCTTTCGGTAGTCATCTGCCTTTCCGTTGCGTACGTACTCGCTTTCAGGGTTCTCAACACTCTCACACCATCATATGCAGGGGCTCCGTGACGGTTATCCAAGTGAAGTTTGAAACTGGAGAGTCTAAAGATCTCTTTGACACCCAGCTCCCGAACAAATTGCAGACAGAGGGAGGCGTACTCGCGCTCTCAGGCGACCTACTGACGCACGCGGTCTTTTGGGCCGATGACACCGTAAAGTACGGCGCCATTTATGCCATCCTGCTTGTGGACTGGAGGCTCCAGCAGTACATCTAATCTGGCATCCTCGCCCTATATCGCTCTCGAACTTTGTGCGTGCCTCTCGCACATCGCCTGTGTCAAATTTCCTCACCTTTCATATATGTAGGTCCCACCTATGACCTATCTCTATTACACCCAGGATGGGGGGGGCCATCCTATCCATGTTGACCTTTCGTGGCCCACTTTTGGCTGTGGGGGTTTTTCACTCTTGTGAGTCTTTTCCTCACATGTGGCAAGTCACTGCCATCAATGCCTGCAGCATGCTCGATGCCCCCCCCCCCCCATCCTGGGTGTAACATAGATAGGCTCCCAGACCATTTTTCAACATCCTTTGGTATTCACTGTTACTGTGCCACGGGATCTGTTGTCTTGGGTGAACATCACATTTCAACTTGAACCATTCAACTCAAGTTCAACTTCGTAAATGGACCCACCTGGATCACCCTGTGGCTCTTTCTCCGCTTGTATGCACAAATTTTCCAGTGGAAATTGCATGATTCACTCGCCAAAAGTAATGCTGGAGCAGTACATTACCTGGGAATCCAATACCTGCCAGAAAATCGAAACCCTGCAAAAATTACTGTTTATAAACAGTTTTAAACAGTTTCAAACTGTTTAGGTACCATTTCCGTTTAGTTTGGCCGGATCCACAAACGAAAACTAAATGGTTGGAGCCTTAGATTGCTTATTGGTCGTGTGCCGTGCGGAGAGGTGCAACACTTGATCATTGATGTGCCGCCCTTGGCGATGTTGTGCCACAGATGTGTGCTGAGTGCCGCGGATAAATGGCATGTGCCACACTCTTTGTGCGCTGCATCTGAACAATCCCGTGGTCACACTGGGGGGAGAAAGCCTCAGTGGATAGGCATTCATGAAATGATAGTCACTTGTGAAGCAATAGGCATTCACCTGATAATAGGCATTTTTATTATTGTGATAGGCATTAGTCCCATCAATAGGCATCATCCAATGCCTATCATACTAAAGTTGTCGTGCCTCGGGAAGAAGGGGGGAGATGTGTCGCAGGCAGAGGTGTGAGGAAGGGGGACATGCATGGCGAGCGGATGCACGGGACAGCCGCGCACGACGAACGACAACTGCTGCGAGCGGCTCGAAGGGTGAAACGGTGCAGCTGGCAGAGGTGCGGAAGAGGCTTCCCCCGAGTTCCGCGAAGGTGGTGCCGGCGTCGGGGCCGAGGGTGAAGGCGATGGCTTAGGGAGAGGCCGTGCACGACACGCGCCGCCCACCTCTCTCAGAGAGCAATGGAGTCCAGCACCACCGCCCTTAGTTACCCAATGGCGTACTCCCTCTCCACGGGCTCGACATTCCAGCGGTTCGGAATCTAGATCCAGAACGAGAATGAGATGGAGCTCGTATTGAGGGTGGGGAGGGCGACGTACCATACGTCTCTGTGTTCTAGCGACCTATTTCCATGCGCGTCCGTATCCCATCGAGAGTGAATCCGCGCATGCAGACGCCGAGTACTCGCGTGGACGAGGGAACACAAGCACACAGGCCATGTTGCGCCCGCGCGGGCGGACACGCGGGATGTGCGAGGGAGGGGGAAGCGCGCAGACAAGGACTTGCAGAAGGAGAGCACCGACAGCGCGCACGAAGAAGGGGGCTGTACCCATCGTGCCCCGCGCCGGAAGATGCGATGGCAAAGTAGGCGTCGATATGGGATGCGCTTGAAGCGTCGGTATGAGATCGATGAGATGGAGAATATTGTGTAGATCCGGACTGCGCAGGACGAGCAACACCGAGGAATCCGAGATTACGTGGTGTGCGCGGCGACGCGAAAGCGGCTGCGGTAGCGCTGCGGTGGTTATGTGGTGGACCGGGAGGCGGCAATAAGTGCGGAGTCAACGGCGCGTGCTTCCACACGAGAAGCTCCGTGTCGTCCCCAGTGTGGCCGTCGTGGTGAGCACGCGCTGCCCTCAATACGTGCCACGCGGCGAGTGTGTACATGACGCGCGGCACGTTTCGCACGAGCATGGGACTCGATGTGCATGCCATTGAGAATCGAGTCGCGGATGGTGACGGGGATATCCCTGGACTTTATTGTTAATCGGCATCTACATACAGAGTTGGATGCGAGCCATGGAAGACGTGCCTCGTCATATAATCAGAGCGGGAGGCAGGCGGCAGCTCTTGCAGGACGGAAAATGAGCCAAGACGCTCTACGGCGTCGCTTTTCAGGCGTCTCGGAGAGCGCACACGGAATCATTGCAGCTGGCGAGGCTCGCGGCAATGCAACGTGGGCAGGTAGTCGGTGGCAGCGTGCCAGCGAGATGTCGACTAGACCGCGCCTCGGAGGTGCTGAAGATATATATCTGCAGAGATTCAGCATGGAGCGGAGAGAGCTGAAGGACAGCAGGTAGGCGCACCTTGCACGACGACTCGGACTAGTACCGGCGTGCCGGCAGCTCGCTCTGAGGAATGGATTCGCAGAGGGTGCCGACGTGCACGGAAGGCTTGACGAACGCGTAGATATACGCAGAGTCCAACATCTACGGTCTTCCGTTAGCATGCCGTACTCAGCATATGCATGAAGCAAAAGGAATGGGACTAACCTGGTCGACATTGACGCCGCCATCGGATAACACAGAAGTCTGAATCGTCTATCGACACGGTTTTTTTGTGCGTGGCTTTGACCAGGTACTCTTCAACTTCTGTACGGCTAATCTTGGAGCGCAGAAAGAGGCGGGGAATATAATAGGCGTAAAGAGGATTGAGAGAGAAAGATCATGGTAGTGAAAGTCGAGGAGAGGTTTTGTGCGTGTTTGTGTTGACACAGCTTTCTTCCTCTTCCAAAACCACCACCTCAAAACCATCTTGCGCTCAGAGTCTTCGTCCCCGCCTGTTCTTCCTGGGGATCTTAGCACCCTCCGTTTCCACCATCCATTTCTTTTGCTCGTCCACTGACTTGGTTATTCTCAAATCACCACTACTCGAGTGCCGCTGTTCGTCTCTTCCCGAAAAATATTGGTTGTCCGTCTTCGCTCCCGCAGTTGCAAAACTTACAGATTAATATCCCACTGCACACATGATTCCATGCCTGCGCACCCTCCCTCGGTTATTAATTGCTCTAATATTCGAGTAGAAGACTTCTATTTTAATTCTTGGGTATTCCGCCGCATGGATTTGTGTTCAGGTTAGCTTCAAGTTCGCACATACACCTCGGACTTCGAATTTGGTTCTATTGGCTTAGCTTCTTCCATGCGTGGTTGCTAGGACCATTTGGTCAGTTACTCAAACCTCGAACTGACACAGAGACTATGTCTTGAGTCTTGGACCAGGAGATTTGTTGGGTATCTCCACCACATGCATTCATTACACTGGTCTCGTCGTTCTTTTGCATCAAGTTAATATAACTTGGCATAGGGGAATGGTATTTTCAACTCAACCGCCGTACCTTGCTCCTGTTCGACCTCCGCACAGCGCGCTATTGGATCTTCGAGCCTGAGGTCAGGGCATCCAATTTCATCGGATCGTTTACTAACCTTTACCTCCTTGCTTGAATAGGGTCCCCGACGGCTCGCAAGTTCAACTTTGCTTAGACGTTGAATTATTCCCTTGGCTATTTACTCGGACGCCAGGTGGATCCCAGATACCTGAATCTGGAAAACTACTGAACACCTCTGACTTGAGTTAAGAGTAGTACGTTTCATTCCGTATTCTCATTCAACTCGTATATATTCTGAATCGATCTTGACGGGATCCCCGATGCTTCGACTGGGTACGTGCGGTCTTCGCACCCAAGCGCAGTAAATTCAATTACAATTTCGAGGTACTTTCTGACACTGCATCAGACGTCCACTAGGATATTTTTTTTCCCAAGGCGCTGGTAAGTTTGTGTGTCGAGGAGTTTCATTTGGAATGTGTGCCAATGAAGTACAATTCAAAATGTGCTCCACCCAACCAGTATGCGAGTTTGGCTCCACTACACGTTTCTACAACGTGGAAGTTGGTTGGACTCCTCCAAAATCATGAATTGTGGAATTCACGCAGTCGTCCTACCTCACCTGAGCGTTCCGAAATGCTGAACACAGGTCAAGTTTAGCTATCGCAACTTCACAATTTCCCTCGTATCTCCCCTGCACGGGCTGTTCGAATGAGCAGCCTGACATACCTCCCCAGAGTTATCCGTGGGGCATTCGGTACGTCTTCCTTCGTTGAGGAAGGAGGAGATTGGTGCTACTGACAAATTCAACTCTCATTCGGCACTGGACCTTCCTTCTTCTTCATTGTACGTTGCCTTCCTCCTAGTCCGCGCAATTCTCTCTGCTTATTTGTCCGTGTAGTTGTTACATCATTTATAATGTGCGTCCATCACTCAGCGGAAGAACCTGGTGAATTACCCCCAAATCCGACAGCAGCGCAGACGTTCCTCATTCATCCGACATTCTGGGCTACAAAGAAAGGTGCGCCGGGGTCAGTTCAATTGCGGTTTAGCTACGCTCTCTCTGGACCGGACTGCCTTCAAGTTCTTCGAATTAAATGTGTGCATACGGATGGCGTGAAATATACTGTAACCCCCCACCCTTCGAAACACCAACCCGAACGAGGCACTTGTTGCCGCATCATCCGCTGTTGAGTCAAGGCGCCGACAAACTACTCTGGAAATATGCCCAGAGTCGATATTTCGTCGTGACTGGCCATACTTTCAAGTTCTGAGTGGGTACTTATCCCTGTCGCGTGCTTACCCTGGTTATTCTTGCGCTTTCACCCCATCAAATTTCTCTGGAGGCCTGCAATCAGTGGCAGTGTGATCCGCATCAGGGGCGGTGCCTCTTCAATCTTGTTTACACGACCACCCAACGACCACCCAACGACCACCCAGACCGAGCCGTTGTGGGTTGGACATCATCCGAGCCATGAACACCATTCACGAGGCGCTGCTCTTGCGCAACATGTCAAACCTACCCACCCTGATCCGCGTAAGTCCATTTCCTGTCAGTTCTTCAAGACTCCCAGCTCACGTCTGGCCCAGCGGTTCGCATTGACAGCCGCTGCAGGTTCCGCTTCAGACCTCAACAAGGTCTGCACCACTAGATGCTCAGAATATTCCACTGGAGCAGATCGACCTTTTTCTTCCCCTGTTTCACAGTCTCCTCGACCCATCTTCCATCCCCGATGGCGAGACCCTGGAGCGCATCATCGTCAATGTGACTGAAATTCCTTTTATCAACTGCGCAGCGATGTCGCTGACCGGCATTCGTGCTATCGCAATGAAGTCCTCCACAGTCCGTGATGCTTCCCCCGACCATTGGCCGCGCGTCTGGCCATGGATACAATTCCTCCATGCATATTGGCAATATCTTCCTGGCTTTCCTGCCGCTGCAGAACTGGATGCATCCATCATTCACGGCTCTATTCTGTTGTGCCTGGCTGATCATCCTGGCATCTCCGGCACTGTATCTGCTACACCGGGCGTTCGGAATATCTTGGCGTATGCTTGGGTCAGGCTGGCCATCGTCACCCCGACAAAGCCAATAATGCATCTGCTGCTGCGGACGCTGGCCGAAGACGTCAAGAAGAACGAGAATGTCCAAGAAATCGTCGATGGTGTCGGCAGCTACGACGAACTAGCATCGCTGGTCGTCAAACAATCTCCCTTTGTGTAGCATATCCCGAGGAGCAAATGAGGGTCCTTCTTGTGCGAGTATGACGAGTTTACTGATGCTCTTCTGCTCGTGGACATGATGGCGGCCCTCGTAGCGGCGCTTGACGCTCTTTTCGGCACCGCAGTGGACAATACCTGGCCAGCCATTCGGCGCGGACTGGGAACCTTAATCATGTACCTTGCAAGTTGCAAGGTACCCATGGATTGCGGGGGCGGTGAAGGCCGGCCTGCTACGGTTCATCGTCTCTTGCGCCATCAAGAGTGCCACACAAGCTGACGTATCTGAACAGCTGAGGTGGCTCCTACGCTTGTGTCTTGTACAGTTATAGCTGTTATGCGCAGCACATTTTCAAATGACCGGGACGCACCACCGATGCATGAATTCGCGAAACTGCCCTTGTGTGAGAATGTGGGTATCACAGAGAGGGTAGAAGGGGGAAAGCGAGACCAAGATAATTTATTCAAGAAAAAGGGGGGCTTTTATAGCCTTGGGAACAATGTAATACACAAGAGCAAATAGAGAGGTTGAACAATGGAAGGTATGAGGTTTCAGACCAGCTGAAACGTGTCTCACAACATTGCTGTACATATCCATGCCAGCATCGCAACCATGCAGTGTATGGCTGTGCCAGCAGCTTAATACACGTTTCGTACGAGTCGGCTTGGAGATATTCCAACACCTTGTTCCAAGATTGGGCCACAATGGCAACGTAGGTCGAGGAGCGCATCAGGGTGCTGAATTCCTGGGAGTCTGTAGGTTGTCCCTAGTCTGTGTCATGCAATAATCTGAAGGTGCGTCAACAGTATTAATTCTCGGTGTTGGCTAACTCCCCTAAAAGTGCGATTCAGGCAAGACGGGATTCCAGGCGGTGCGCAAAATGCGCAAGCGCACACTACTGCTCCTCCGGATGTCAACGCGTTGATTGGCGCGCGCATCACAGGGATGTATGTCCATCTGACCAATAATGTCAGCCCTTAGTCGTTTTCCCGGTTCAACTCACGTCAACATTGTTCAACCCTAGTCACGCTCGACAAGTATTTCCCCCGCCGCGAGCGCGCCTTCATACGGGCACTCCTCGACGCCGATTACAAGCGGTTACAACCCCAGATATCACGCGACGTCATCCTCTTCATGCATGCATATCCCAATACCCCGGACACGTATTTTGTACACTTCGACTATACGCATTTCGGCAGTGTCGTGGCCACCGTCCGTCCCCGCTCTGACCTTGTCTACCTGCCCGCATGGTACCGTCGCACCCGGCTCCATGTTGTATTCGCCGCGCGAGGGAAGGAGCCGATGCCCGATTACCTGGTTCCTCTGCTATCGAGCAGCACGGCATTCGACGCGGGTTTGCATCGCATTGCGAACGAGATTCCAGCTGGGGCCGATATTTCGTTGGTTGAAAACAAGGTGTGGGAGCTGATCCAAGCGACGACGGAGGTGGTCTTGGTTCCTGAAGAGGCATCTCCGGTCATTATTTTCGCTAGCCGTCCGTTTCTCTTGCTGTTCAATGACCCGGTCATCAACGCGGAGAACAACTAAAAATTTAAACGAACAGCGGGAAAAGGGACGTATTCCAACGAGCGAGTCCCGCGGACTGTCTCAGGCAACTATCATCCCATGCGGGTGCGGATCTGCCCACCACCAGGTCTTGGTGAGATGCGAACGAAGGAATCGTTTCCAGCGAAAATTGAAGGTGAGTACGCGCCAAGAATCGCTCATTCACCACAATTTCACTCGCTGGTTTTGTCAGGGATCCGCAGAAATTTTGCTGCTTGGGGCGAGAACGATAAAACAGAACGAACAAGCAATCAATAACGTGAAGCGGCCCTTCAAGCTCAAGGCGGGCACTGGACCTGCGCTACCAGGTTTTGTTCATATCCCTGCTAACGGTGTTGTGACCTTGACAGTCAGCAAGAAAAGATACGATGACCTCCACGCACCGGAAATACTTCAAACGACGGAAAAAAACGGCAAAGGAAGACACTCGAGCGAGCATTCACTATAAGCAGGCGTTCAAGGGCCGTCACGCCCGCTGAGAGAGAGTCCACTCCCCCAAGAAAGCGGGGAAAAAAGGATGACTAGGTCGCGATGGCCTGGGCTCAATTCGAACGAGCAAGGCCCAGCCACCGCATCGGTTGACTATGTGGACGCTGGAGCATAGGGAGGCGAGAACGGGACTCGCCGAGACCTAGAGATGAGAAGATTGAAGTGCAGGTTTGCTGAGCAGAAGACAGCCTCCAGCGATTCCCAATTCTTGGGTTTGATTCGAGCAATGGGAGGCAGTTGCAGCGGTGGGAGCACAAGAAGAGATGAAATTCGAGGGAAAGAACAAGTAAAAAAGAGAGAGAAATAAAATCGCCGCGACGATTCGAACGAGCAAATGTCCGCTGATATTGTTGGCATTCGTGGTTGCAGAGCGGGTGCGGAATGCACACCGAGTCAAGTGAGCGTGTTGGAACTGGCTGTACTCTACTATTATTTAAGCTAATTAATAATCCGAGAGGACATACCAGAATTCAAAGAAGACCGACGTATTGTGATCGGCGAATCTTCCTGCAATGAATTCGAGAACACGGTCATTTTCTCGTCGAATCACTAAGCTTGAAGCAAGACAGAAGAAAAAAGAGTAACGGGAGAGATTGGGGACGACCTGTGCTCGAATCGAACGGGCGACTCCAAGTAGTCACTCGGGCAAGCGGTCCAAACCACTGACTACAGTATCAGGCCTTTCTGGATTAAAGAAAACTGCGATCCTAGTGGAAAGATTGTCCTGCGCGCACGTCCCTGAGATTTGACCCAATCGCACAATCAGGGCCACCCAACTGTTTCGCGTGCGTACGGCTTTACGAGCCTGCAAGCAAAAGAGAGAATTACATTCCTTCACCAACAGTCTTTAAACTGACGGGACAGACAACGGCGCAGATATAAACCAGGGTGAGGTCGTAGGCATGATGATTCTCGCCGCAAACGAAGCAAGGAGAGAGAAAAGGAAAACGATGGAAAAAAGACTCCGTCTTCAGAATGCACGGGGCAGGCTCGATTCGAACAAGCAAGTCCCCACTGATAGCTTGCGAAAGGCCAGGGGCACTTTGCAGGCGACTACCTACAGAGTCGACTCCTTCCGAGACAGAGAATGTTCTAGATGCCAAAAACTAGATACCCAGTCCCGGCAATAGAGCGGGAGAAGGCTTTTTAGTCAGTCGACACGAAAATGACCGAAGAAGCCACGCAGGAGGTCGAGCAGCCTGGGCGGAAGGAAATCCGTCGCAAAACGAGAGACATGCAAGGCATGCCGAGGAGCAAGACAAGATTGTCCCTGGGTCACGCGAAAGCTGTAGTTCACGAAAAGGTCGAGACGCGGGCGGCTGGACATGCCAATTTGGATTTGGTCGGCACCGAAGTGTGTTGATCGAGATGGCGTATTTCTGCAGAAGAAATGGGAATGAGAAGAATGGTATCTACCTCCGCAGCAGACCCATCGACGGTGTTGACCACAAAGAGATGCTGAATGGTGTTCGGAGAATGCCAACCGTGCGGGTAATCACGTGGACGGGGCAAGGTGAGAAGTCATTGGAGTCCCAAATATGATTGGATGGACAAGGGAGTTGGTTGAGGTCGACACTCTTTTTCCCAGGAGGAAATGAGCGAATAAAATATCTGAATCATGAACGCGTTCGGGTCAGAAATTGGCAAGAGAAACGGTGTTCAACGTCTCCAAGAATCATCATCAAACACAATACGGTAACGCGAAGCTGCCAAAAGCCATAAATGCGAGATTCAAGACCGATGAAACATGCTCACAATTGACACGCCCTGCCCGTCTGGCCACGATGAAGTTCTCCGCAAGCATCCAATAATCTTGCCCGCCATCTATGCCGCGCAACCAAGCTTCTCGTCGGTTCCCCTGCTGATCAATGCACACGAAACGGCTGTCGTGAATGAGTGGCTGGACGCGGTTCTGTATCATTTCCAAGGGCCTGGGACATAGGCACACGATGTAGTGAACCTGTGTGGATGCGCAAAACGCGAGGCACATCTTAATAAGACCGATCCCATCGAATGAGATGTGTGTGAGATGCGGGAGCATGGCAAGGAATGCTTCCGGGTTACGGCAACTTGAAGCTCCATCGGAATTGAGCAGCGCGAGGTGCGTGAGATTATGCAGAACGGTGGCCCTGTCGCTCTCAGAGAGGTCCTGGAGCTCCGTGAAGGGAATGGCGAGCCGTCGAAGACGATAGAACGTGGCGACGGCAGACAATGGGCAGGAGGGGACTGCGAGGAATGCAGTCGTGACGCGATTGCAGGCCATAAGAATGATTTCCACTTCAGTGGGAGACCAATTGACGTCGTCGTCCATAAACAGATGTCTGACGATGTTCACAAGGTATCCAGGAGGCTGTTTTTCATTTATGCGGCGTAAGATTTCGGACGTGATGGTTGGGAAGCCGCAAATATGGTGTGCTTGTGAATCGCAGAGAATGACAACCCGGAGAAACGGGTCTATCCTGTGAACTACCGGTTAAATTGCGAGGATAAATTGAGTGTATGACTTATTGTACCAGTTTCTGACCCGCCAAGCGACCAACATGAGATTCGGTATTGTTGTCCGCCACGAAAGAGCGGCCATTTCAAAGACGACGCGCTCCAGTTCCGGTGGAAGCCGCGGAGAGGAATACGGAGGTTCCATGGTTTACAATTCGCGCCAAAAACTATGGCGCTGGCTAGGAACTGCAAGTCAGAGATGCAGGTAGAGGAAGGGTGGCCCAATCGCCACGTTGCTGGCACGTGGCATTATCCCACGATATCCGTATGGTGGCGGACGGAACTTCATGACAAGCCGGAGTTCCCACCGAATTGCTTCTAGATTGCAGATTCAGCATCAGAATGATCTACACAGCTAGACGATCAATTATCGAGAACCACCAGAAATCAGAAATCACCGGGATTTGGAGGGGAAAACAGAGGGTTTCAGTAATCAAACAGTGGGATTCGCTGTTGACGCTGCTCAGTGGAATTGAATGGCTTAATCCGTGATATCATGTCATGGCACCACTTGTCAGGTTTCTGCCCACTGGCAACCACTGATGTAGTCACGTGCTCTGCGTCCGCCTGGAATCCTTTACCTTGAGTACCAGATTTGTGGAACCCAGCGTGAAGTGGATGTATCCCTTTTATAATTTACCTTTCATGTACTTTGCTAACAGCCTAGAATGTTTGAACTCACTACAAAAACTGTGATAGGATACAAAGTACAAGTCACTGAATCTGGTGAAACGTCTAAGTCAATTCATGCCGGCCCTAATGTCCACGTGAGTCCGAAAAGCTTTCGAAAAGTGGTTCGACTGGACTTTGTCACACCAGCGTCACATTTCTTTCTTCCTTTCCCCGCTTCCCCCTCCTTCAAACTTGCTCATTGTTGGCTCATTGCCCTTCTACGTCCACGCCGATGGTCGGGGGTGACTTTAGGTGTGTTACTTGTCTTTCTAACTTGTTTATGGGTCCTGACATACTTTTTGACCATTCAGCGCTTCGTCCAGGTGAAGGGGAACAAGGATTTTGGCTCGCGGTGCAAGCAGCTCAGCCTTGCTGATGAACTGAGGGGAGCCCTGTGTGCTGGGGTGCAGATGTGCAGAGGGCAGACTAACAGGGATGTTGATGATCCCACTATTCGCTAGTTACTGCATTTGTTTGAGTTCTTAGAATCTTAGAGCGCAGTTGTCCCTCCCCGCCGTGTTCTAAGTTTACAATTCCGGCTCAAAAGGACCCAGCAGACGCGTACAAAATAGCCATAATACTCTCGCTGAATGTCTCTTTGGAAGCCGCAGTGTACATCTGGATCATACCATCGGAATCCACTGAGCAGCGTGATCATCGACACCCACAGGTTTTCCAGTGAAAATCAATGGTGATCGAAATCTTCGGTTTTCGGTAATCGATCGTCTACCCGTGTACTTTAGTGGTAAAATTTTCGTTTCAGAGGAAACGGAGGTGGGCTGAGCGTGGGAAAAAAAAACGCGAAATCTTCGGCCAGAAAACGAAAAAAAAATTAGAGTCGAAACAGGGATGTTCGTACACTATAGAGTTCCCAACTTCGACTTTTTCTTCCACTCTGCAATCACCACATCCAATTCGCGCCGCTGAACCCCACGGTGCGAGCGGTACTTCTTCACTGCAACTCGGCCACTGGTCCCGTCGCACCGAGGCGGTAAACACTGGCGTATCTATTCGCGCGCCGGAAGAATCACCGAATTGTGGGTAGGGGGCATGCCATCAGAGCCTCCTGGACAAGGTCTTTCGCCTTTTGCCATTGACCGTTGGAGCGTTCACGGAAGTAACATTTGATCCAGGCCCAGAAATATTCAATTGGGTTCATTTCCGGGTGGAACTTGGGAAGAAAATGGCAGACCATGCCTGGTTCGGCTTCGATCATCTGATTATATGGTAGTTAGTGTTGTAAATATGATCAAGGAGCACACACCAGCTCGAGTTGGGACTTTTCCTGTGCAAAATCAGGCTGACTCGAGAGCAGCCGACGCATGCAGCAATCCACGGGGCGCTCATCGTCCTCCTCGTCGCTGTTGTTACCGTCGTCCCCATACATCCCCGCCTCCTCGTCCGCAGAAGCTCCTTCCAAATGTGGTTTGCGACACTTGACGGCTTTGCAAGTTTTGCAATCACCGATCAACGCCTTTCCGTTTGTGTCTGTCGTATAACCACGTTCGGCCAATATCACCTTCATGCCTTTGGGCTTCCCTTCAAATGCCTTGTGAGCATGGTCGGATGGCAGGTTCTCTGGGTAAACCATCGTCTGGATTTGGCCGCCTTGACCATGGGGGTTATCGGCAGGAATAATGGTGTTGCGCATGTCGGGAACTTTGCCGCCAGGACCAACATTCATTTTGGTTGCCGTTAAGGCATCCTTGGCAAGGCTTCCATGAGCTGAAGAATTGCCGAAAACCCAGTGGATGATGGCATTGGGGAAAAGATGTCGTGCAATTATAATGGCTCTCGCCATCTATTGAAAGAGTTAGGGTGACTGATAATGTGAAGAGCAATCGCTCACCTGCGCTATCATTTGTTTCATATTCCAGTAGGCGTCTCCACCTGCCTTGTTATCTGGATATATTACTGTTGTGGAGTCGGCCAATGCCAGACGCAGTTCTCCGGTGAGTTTCTCGTTTTCTGCTATCAATTCGTCCGTGAGAGCGAGGAGGCCATACCGCTCGCAAATGAAGCCGGAGACCATGATCAAACGACCGCGTCCCTTCTTCTTGAGGACCTGCTCGCCAGCTTTAAGCCAATAGTGATTGTTTTGATAATCATTTGAATGGAGTGTCGACTCATCGTGTTTAATGAAAATGTGTTCGCACTCATCATCACCGAGTTCGAGGTGAATTTCTGCCATGTCGGGCTCGGCATACTGAGGCCTAAATGGGTCCGCTGCTTCGAGCTCCGCTAGGTATTCCTTGCGACGCTATCTGACGTCCTTGCGCTCGTGTCCGTCCCAATAGACGCCTTTGTGGTGCCGCTTTCGACGATACCCGAGTTTCCAGAGCCATCGTTGGCAATTGTGAACGGAAACAGCAGTCTTCTTGAGGGAGAGGGAGGGAAGCAGTGTCTCGTTCACATGTTGTTGCAACAGCTTCGGATTAACCTGGCGAAAAAATCAATATCCTATGTCGAAGGAAGATGTGGCGATCACACGCACTGTTCCAACTGCTAGTGTCCGAAGCCATCGCTGAACACCCAGATAGAACCCTTCATCGTCCAAAAGACCGTTCAGCTTTTCACGGCGTCCTTGGTGACTAGGTTTGAGGGCTCCATTCGCCTCGAAGAAACGGGCTTGCGCGCAGAGAACTCGCTGGAACGCGAGACCGCGGCCGTGATTTTTGGCCACACGCAAGGTGGCTGCCAATCGTCCCATTCGGGGCATCCAGCGATAGAAATCCCCAAGCGCCGCAAATAGGACTGTGCTCCGAAAGTCTTTGGATTTGCGAGCCATCTTGAGGCCGTCAATGGCAAGAGATGCGAGCTCTGCAGGCTCAAGAGGCGCTGCATCCTCCAGAACCGTGTCCACCCACTCTGCAATCTCATCTGCCACTACAATGGAATCGACCGCGGCGTCTCCCTCAGCGGCACGGGCCTCCGCTTCAAGAACCTCACCAGAAGTCTCCACTTCGTCTACTAGGTCCAGCCCCAGTTCCGCTGCATGGTCTAAAAATTGCTCGCCCTCATCGTCGTGTGGGAGAGGGGAGGACGTCGATGGGGCAGTGGAAGTCGAACCGCCTGCTTCGTCAGGTCTCTGGCGTTTGGCAGGAGGTTGAGCAGGCAATGTAATACTCCAGTGTAACCAGCGTTATATATTTTGCACTCATCTTTCGAGTCTCTTGAGCAATTTCTTGAGTATTTTCAACAATCTTTGGAGTGTCTTTGGCAGCGCTTTGAACGAGACAGGTGGTGTCTTTCACGTCTTTCCCAAGATGCGCATCTTGGCCAAGAAAATTGAATCTAGTTTGGAAAGATGCGACATCTTTGAGAAATTTACGTCTTTCACGTCTTTGGCATCTTGTCAAAGATGCCAGAGACGTCAAAGATGAAAGTGCAGTTTTACTGATGCTCCAGGTACCTTTCGCTCCATGAACCCTTCTTTCAGTTGGTTAATGTGTATTCTAGTACCGGAATGGAAAGAACGAAGCCCTCGCAATGCGCAGTCGAAG
This sequence comes from Mycena sp. CBHHK59/15, assembly GCA_029204085.1. Lineage (NCBI taxonomy): Eukaryota > Fungi > Basidiomycota > Agaricomycetes > Agaricales > Mycenaceae > Mycena > Mycena sp. CBHHK59/15. The sequence continues at coordinate 92,147 of JARGXW010000138.1, read as the reverse complement.
GGACATGCAGCAGCGCATATTCTATCCAGTCATGTCTCCTCCAACCTGCTGCTTACATTACATCGTTTTCAGCTCAAGGAACCAGGGCGCCGATCTAGCCAGGTGCGGGTTAACGCCGCATTTGCTCAAAGGTACCACGGCCCTCTCTGACCTCTGCATGCCATCCCTCCGCTCGCGTCTACCACCGAGGGACTCATGCCGATTGACCGCGGGCAGCAGCGGCGGGCTGCCAAGTACGGATGGCTTGGGATTTTTGATGGGGATGCACCCGAACGAGGAGGCGATATGTCGCGACGGGCGCTGTCCGCCTGACAAAGCGGTTTTCGATACGAGGTACGCATACACGTCCCTCTGACACTGACGCTGATGCTGATGTTTGCTCCTCATATGCAGACTTCCGCGTCCACCCTGGTAGCGGTCGCGTCCCGCTAGCGGTCCTCCACGCAGCGCCCGCACTATCTATCTGATCCTGGAATGTGGCCCCACATTCCATTTTCCCTAAGCCCCAGCACCAGAATCTGGCTGCTTCCCCTTTCCTCCTTTCCTCGCTGAACCCCGTTTTCGGCGTCTTTTACTGTCTTCACCCTCTCCTTTCCCTGATCTGGCTGCTTTTTAACGAGAATGTGACTGCTTTAACAAGAATGTGGCTGCTTTAACAAGAATATGGCTGCTTTAACAAGAATGTGGCTGCTTTGACAAGAATGTGGCTGCTTTAACAAGAATGTGGCTGCTTTTAACAAGTGGCTGCTCGCTCGGGAATGTGGCTGTTTTCCATCTTCTTCACCGCAATCTGGTTGCTCTTTTCCTCAAGGACCACACGTCCTAAAGGAAAATCATCATGCATCATGTCCTTGCTGGTCGGTCACAATTTCGGTCACACACCCTTGAGCAGAGCAAGGGCCAACGCAACTGTTTCTCCCAGCAACCACGTGGGGTTAGGACGCAAAAGAATCACAAAGATTCAATCCTGTTACAGTGGGAAAAGAAAGGCTGGCACAGGAATCAAACCCACGACCTTCTGATGATACTTGAAATTCTGTGAACATCAAGGTAACCACTGAGCTAATCAACCATCCTCACTTATGGGAAGTGACCACTCCACATGGCTTTGCTTTTCACAACGCAAGAGAGATTATTTTGATGGACACTGCTCAACAAGATTCCCGTGTTCAATACACCATTTATCTTGGCCGACCTTTAGCCTAATAGTTTTTTTCGGGAAGTTTTTTTCGGGAAGGGTACCAAATTGTAGCCCTTGAAGAGCTCTACAACATTCCTTAAATGACCTTAATGATCTGATCACTGGTTGGACTAGAAAAGGCAAAAAACTCGCCGAGACGTGGTGGTTTTGGGGATTTTGAAAATTTCAAACCACATCTTGTGGGGCATGAAATTGAAGCCCTTGAAGAGCTCCACAAGATTCTTTAGTCAACCTCCTGATCCGATCATTGTTAGGTCCCAAAAAAGGAAAAAGACTTGCCGAGACATGTGATTTTGACATTTTGAAAGTCTTGAAGTACCCCCTTGTGGGGTATCAAATTGTAGCCCTTGAGGAACTCTACAAGGATCACATGACTGATCACATCAACTCCCAAGCTAAAACTGGTAATACTCAACTGCTCCTGTAAAGTGTGGATATCTCCCCCAATTCTTATCTGTTTTGCTTGTTTGAAAGTGAAATTCTGGGTGCACAAAGCAATGGAAGCAAGTTTTGCTGTTGTTCGTTGTTCAATGTGGATATTGTTATCCTGTGCAAAAGAGGGGTGGAAATTAGTGCAGACAGTATGCTACGTGCCTGTGTTCCTTACCAGGGCTGTTGCCACTGTTGTGACCTAAAGCCGAGGGCTGTCTGGGGGTGCTGGGGCTGGGGCTGGGGCTGGGGCTGGGGCTGGCTGGGGTCTCACTGTTGGATGTAGCAGTAACCACTCAACCAGTCTGGTTGAGTGGTCAATGCTATACATCCAACAAAATGCCAACCCCGGGTGACCATGTTTATGATTTCAATGGGCCCTACCACTGGCACAAATCCCGGCATCTCTAATAGTGAGAAAACGGTCATTCCGAGGGTGGTAACCCGGCTCATGGATTATGTCAGGGGAGAAACCGACGGAATTAAGTTTTTTCAAGTTGGAAAAAGAGAGAGAAAAAGGGAAAAGAAGGGAGAATATCTAAGACATTCATAAATACTCTGCATAATATTTCTAAGATTCAAATTAGCTGCAGTGCTCTCTACAGCATTTGCCATCTTGATTGGCTTATCCCGGTGCCGAGAGATCCGGTTTTTCAAGGCTTATGGTGTCGGCCAATTTATCGGCTGAATTCACATAAGCCCCAGCGAATCATATTCAAGATTCCAAAAGGTATTTGGCCATGGAAACAACCTCATTTTTGACGGGGATCTGTTGAATTGCATCTGAAAATCCGCCTCACAAAGGTACAGCCAATTCTGCAGGGCCCAGACCACCTGTCGAACTGGCTCTTTCACATGAGTCCGAATTTAGCATGTGTTTAATCTTTTTCAATTCCGAAAGCAATTGGGCCCGGACACAACCTCCTTTTTGAGGAAGATACTTTGCATTGCAACTGGAAACCTGCCACATGGGCTCTTTCACATGAGTCCGAATTTAGTGAATCCAATGAGCATATTTGTAATTTAGTTTAGCTAATGCACTCCTATCATTCAGGAATCACAGCACCGCCCATGCCACATGCGTTCTTCAGGCCACAGATCCGAGTCTTGCAGAACACATGTTGCTGAGTGTGTATTCTGCGCTGCAGTGTGGTAAAAATCCCGTGCAGCACTCAAGGATCGAGAAATTATTCCTCTGCACTCTCCAAATATGTCCAGTGTTCTACTTTCTCGATTCACGCCACGCTGCCGCATAATTTTCGCATCATCAACTTCTCAATTGGGAAAATATGTAGTCCTTTAGTTACCGCGCCATCATAGTAGGCTGCCAACCTTATTATATAAGCATCCGTTTTAGGAAAACACGTGCCCCATCAGCGACGCCTCTGGCGTTAATTAGTGGACTCGTTGGTTGTAAATGAGGTTGATTATGGAGCCCATTGTCATTGTGGATTGCCCTCTCAAAAATGCGGTTACGACACGGACATGGCTCGTCGTGCGCGGATCGGCAACGCCGGAGATGCGGTTATAGAATATGACCGATAAGAAGTGGCCCAGTGAGTCAAAGTCTTTGGTGATGATCTCGAGAGCCGCATCAGCCTTCTCCCATACATTTCGCTTTGGTTTTCGAAGTCTGGGCTGAGTAGAAGGAGTTTCGGCGGTGAGGGAGCGTTGTTGCGGTGGGGTCTTTTTCTTCGCGGCCTGAGCCGTTTTCGGCGGTCTGGCCAGTTTCGGAGTGGAATAAAAGACCTCCGGGGCGAGTATGTCAAGTGGAGAGTCGTTCTGGGCCATCGCAGCGCGTCAGAAGGGCATGATACGCGTCGAAAGAGACGAGACGCGTGAAAATAAATGAGTTGTTTGGTTGTGCATCTCCCATGATTACATAATAAGATCCGATGCCGCTAATCAGACGCGGTAACTAACAGACTTCAACGAACGAGGAACGAGTTAGATCCGTTGAAGCGTCTGTCTTAGAGAGACTAGAAAATATGTGTTTCAACTTGCAGATGTGCTGCAAGCCGAGAATAGCCGGTGAGCTCTAGATAATCACGGTGGATACCGTGAGAATACAGTATCCATCCACCCATCCAACCCAAACACGGTTTTGTATCTCTGCGGCTGAAATCAGTGGGCTCATCGAGACCTCACCAGGGCCAGTAACGAGACGAAATGATGCTCCTACACAGCACACACATCTATAACCACCGATGAAGAGCAGGAATGAAGGGGACATGCCGCCACGGACAAAGAAGGGTGGCTCCTGCCTCCGCTCCAATGGCGTCGTCACATGCTGCTCCTTGTGCGCACCGCCCTAAGATGCAGGAGCACATCACCCGCTGCTTCCCGCTTTGGCTGTCGCTGCCTCACGCGCGCCACTCAAGTGTGTCTCTGCCTCGATGCCAGCGAGGAGAAGCTCATCGAAGAAGACATGGCCCTGCCCCCATGTCCCCTATGTGCGCGAGCTTCCACGCCATACGATCCAGGGCCGTTCCCCACTCCCGACTTCATCTTGCAACGCGAGGACGTTATGAGAAAGATGTGCTTTCCCAGTGTCCACACGAATGGGCCCCCTCTGCCACGTACAATGTGCCGGAGCACTCCTAACTCCCGATGTATACTCTGTCCCGTGCCCCCAGGTCAACGGCCAGGACAACACGCACAGCCTCGCCATGCATGCCCCCCCTCTGTGCTCAAAATAAACCAGCACAATGAAAGAAGAAATAGAAGAAAACGAGATGAAGCTCCACACGCACCCACCCCAGCATGATCAGCCCCCGCTCCTTCATAAACCCTGGCACGCCCTCCTCCTCATCCATCGTGCACATGTCACTCGTTGCGTGCTGCTTGGGGATGAGCAATGTCTCGAAGACATAGCATGACTTTGTGCTGCCTTTGGCGGCATTACTTCCACCATTCACCGCTATGGGGAAAGGAGATGAATATGAGACGAAGAGAGAAACCACAAGGAGGAGGTGAGCAGGAGCAGGAGCGGAAGGAGGAGGAACGTGGGAATGCGAGTAAGGCAGGGATAAAGGACGAGGGAGGGAGGGGAGGACAGGGTGGAGAACCAGGACAGGATATACACACCAGAAGACCGCACGACCTCCCTTCCCAACAACAACCCACAAGTGGCCAGATTATGCGCTGTCTTAGCGCCCGTGATGGCGAGGAACCGCGCAGCATCGTGTGCGGACCACGGTCTGCAGCCGTGGATATGGCAACTTTGTCCACTCAGCACGCTCGGTGTCTGCACTGGGCAGCCAGAGACTCTGGTTGTTCCCGGGTGTCACGGTCCTGCTGGGCGGCGGCAAGGTGAATGATGTCGAGCCGTACACCATCGCAGCGGCGGCGCCGTGGTGCTCAACACGGCTTCTTCACGCACTTGCTGCCCCTGTGCATGAGGATTCACGTTTTGACTTGCCAAATTGACTTGCACCAGCGCGGATTGACTTGTATTGACTGGTGCAGGGATTTGGGTGCACAAGTCAATTTGTCGCCTGCACAAGTCAACACGCTGACGTGCAAGTCACATTTGTGACTTGCACAAGTCAATTTGGCCGACGTTGACTTGGGCACATTCACGACATTCTACCATCATTCTGGGCTTGTATTCCCCTTTCATATGATCTCAGAATTGCCTCAACCAAAGTACCAGGTCTTTCTTGCATTTTCCATGAACTATGGCCAATATTTTCAACCTCCCTCCAACTCTCGTGATGTCCTAAAATTATGTGTGTCTGTCTGTCTGAAACCTTTTTAAACTCTGCGAAGCCCACAGGTGATTTCCGAGCCCGCTAGCACATGCCGGTCATGCCATGTGCATGCGATCACTTCGCGGTCCTGCCGCTCCAGAGAATCCATCGGCGCTTTCAACCAGCCTCCATCTGCTTCGGCGATTCTATCTCTGCTTCAATCTGCTTATTCACAGCTCCGCCTCACTGCTGCAACGACATCAAGTTGAAGCTTGATCCGATCCATGAGAGCAAACATCATCGTGTCCAATGGAGTTATTCGGGAAGTCGAAGTACGACGCAGATGCACAAACCACATGAGCAAAATGCCGCTGCGGCCTCAAGAACAAGCCAAAGGCACTGCCAATACACCAGTTGCTACCTCATCCAAAAGAGCGCCAGCCAACACGACCATGCCACATGGAGCAACAAAGCAAGGTGGAAAGAAACAGATGGCGGTATGTCAATCCGGTGGGTTAGTAGGAATTGTTGAATGAAAAGATTTGAAGCCCGGCAGTACTTGGAGTGTATCTGCTCATCATTGAAGACTATGAAGGAAAGCAGAGAGTCCTCGTTCGATTCACTCGTTGGACGAAGCATACATGTCGTCGGTCATGAGGAATACATGTGCAGAGCCACATATTGAAATGAATACATGTGCCTACAGCGATTCAATGCCCGGGCAAGTGTTGCCGCGACTCCCGACTCCACCTCCCTTAATGAAGTCGACTTGAGTCGAGTCGAGTCGAGTCACTTGGCGTGACTCCGTTCGACTCTGGAGTCGGCAGAAGTCGACTTGCTCAACTTGGAGTCGACTTGGAGTCGCTCGAGTCGGCCTTTGTAGATAGGTAGTTAAATTGGGTTATAAACACCGTGTAACAGACCTTTACTGATCTCAAGAGGGAAGAAAATCGCAACAAGTATACAAGGTTGAATTTCTGAGCTCAGGGGATATGATTTCGGCCATGTGTTGAAAGTAAGTGCTTGTCCGTTAATAATTGGAAGAAGTCCCACCATTCAGAGTTTCTCAAATAAGGCTCTGATATGGTTTGACAAAGACTAACATCTTACCCCCATACCATCCCGAGATAAATCCGACCTAAATTGACCCCCTCTCTATCGTTAGGAGCCTGGGAATACATATTTGAAAAATCCGCGACTCCATCGGCTCGAGTCGACTTGGGTCGACTTGAGTGACTTGGATGTGACCAAGTCGAGTCGAGTTGAGTCGAATGTCGTTTGAAGTCGACTTCTTGAGTCGTGACTCGACTTTTGGAGTCGCGGCAACACTAGCCCGGGCAGCCTCCATCTTGTCTGTCCTCCTCGCGACAGCAGGTTGCCCAAGCGAACCACAGCAGACTGCGGAGCTGCAGCACGTCAACCTTCCAAGGCTTACCTCTGTCGTTGATGCCCCAGAACTCCTGCATGAGTTTCTCGCAGCACTCGATGTTGTCAACTGAAACGAAGTCGATTGCGACCTTGATGCAGTCGCTCAAGTTTCGGACCTGAGAGGGATAATCCAGATGTGAGATCAGATGGAATGGGATGGGTGCACTTGGTGCGCGCAGCCTGCTGGTATCATTACAGCCTCCCCCACCTGCTGGTAAACACGGTAGCCTTTTACACCACATGTTCGCCACAATTTCCGCCACAATTCGTCGGTGATGAAGATCTCCTGGCCATTGATCAGGTCGTCGACCTGCCACTCAGGAAACTGGCCACAGAGAAACTTCTGGATCTTCTTACCATCCTGCGCACGGAAGAGGTCCCAAACGAGTGATGTAAGGAACGAGGTTCGTTTTTCAGACCACAACATACCCACAATGCCATCTGGGTAGCAGGATGCAGAGCTGAGGAATTGAAGAAACCAGGAGGAATAGCGATAACGTACCTATGAGTTTGGCGGGTTTGAAAACTTGTCGAGTGATTCGGAAAATGAGTAGCATGTGAATAATCGGAGCAAGGAATCGTACCTACACCAAATTGTAACCGGGTGGTTAGCGCTCAGGTGATTGCATGAGAACAGAACTTGCTAAGATTTCTCGCCCGGGAATAGATCCCACATGGTGGTGGAGTGAAAGATGGATAGGAATGCATAGGTGCGACACCATGAGCGTGCAAGGAAACTGAAATGGAGATGTGAACTGAGTGCGCGTCTGTTGTGCACGAATAATAGATGGTGCACGATGTCCTCGAGCGCCGCGCACATACACGGCCCTTTTGGGAACATGGGGCGCCGCAGGGACATGCAAAGCGAATTTAAATATGTTGCGGAGTGCGGACTCACTATCGGCATGTGGACTGTCCTTGTTGGGTGTTACGCGTAGAGAGAAGCCGAGTAAATCAATTGTGTGGTTAAATCCACCGCAACTGCTGCGTGAGGGATCCGGAGGTTGATTGCACACAGATTGAAAATGCAACGAGGTTACTAGTAGGACAGAGAGATTAGTTCCAGTGTCGTTGCAGCATGTTAAGCGGGGGGAGAGGGGGGGGTGAAAGAGCAGATCTGATGGGAAGGCACGCAGCGCCGCAGAATGTAACAGATTGGGAGACTAGGAAATAGAGAATCACCCCCAGGGCAACACAGTGTTCAGAGACAAACAGGGAAGTCCTGGGAAAGTTGAAGTCCCGAGAGTTGGACTGACTAGCAACGTACGAGAGATCATGGCATACAGCAAGACTGCGAATGCAGCCGTGTGTGAAGAGGATGTATCAGATAGAAAGGATGTACACATATGATGTGCGGCACACAGCATTCAAGTGCGGCACATGTGTCGCACTTGCCCTCAAGTGCGACACACATCCGAATATGGTAATGTGCCGCAGATTACGCGTCAATGTGACAAAGGCGACACATCGAATTTGGGGGCTGTGCCAGAGCTAAATTATTCCATCCCTCTCTTTAACCACCACCTACCCCACCGCAGTCGGGTGCTCGACACATCAAAAACACGTCAAAAACGCACCAAAAATCGTGCAGCAATGGCCATTACTCCCTCGACGTGCTCTCCTGCTGACCAGCAACTGATTGACAGCTTATCGGCATGCATACAGATTGAATTTAGAAGTTCGGTATGCATTTTTGACAGGCTGCAGGCAATACTATGGAAAGCCAGAGCACCACGCTTTGAAACAAATGATGGTGATGATTGCCGTCAATGGCCGTCCGCGTGTCGAGGCAGTGATTAAGGTGAAATTGCAGATTCTAACAGAATGTTATCCCTGCTGTAGCGCATTGAAGACATTGGATATGGACAATACACCCCCCAAACCTATCCTTCAGTAAAGTCAAGCAAATTATTCGGTTTTAGCCGTGATTTGGCACCTTTGACTGTGTTTCCATCTCTTTCAAATGGCATCGAGGCGTCCCATATGATAAGCTTTTAGAGACCCCGCACCGTATATGAAGCACTCGCCAGTTGCTGATGGAGTTTTTCCGTCTATAGTTCCGCCAAGAACCGGGTGGGATGTAGAATCACAATCCAGACAAATCCCGCACTGGGAACTTCAATTTGCTTCCTCGAAAATACCCAGGACTTGCATGGAGGGAGCTATAGAACACCCAAAGATAGTTTGTAAGCATATTAAAGGAGCTAGACTGTCGAAAAGCCGTCTAACTGGTCTATTCAACCTATTGGCAACAAAGGACTGGACAGTGTAAAAGGCGGTATCCTTGGCTTGCTCATGTATCATTGGTAGTACACGGTAGCCATGAATAAATTTAAAAGATCAAAATTGAGGACACCCGAGTTTAGTGCTCGTATTGCGTCGAGTCAAATATGATGGGCCACTTGGGTATCTCGGGCATCTTGACCCCATCAATGTAGGCGGCATTTTCAACATCTATAATGTCTCTCACAGATCTATGCATGGATGAAAAGGTAGGAGAAGGTTCTAACGGCAGCAGATCACCTCTGCCTCCGTTCTTGGTCACTGGTTGGACAACTTGGAATAATGGGGTGCATTATACTCTTTCTTCTCCCTTGACAGGTGTTAAATGAGGTTTAAATTTGTTTCAAGCAACTACAATACATAGCCTTTGACTCAGATTCCGCTAAAAAGCAGAATTCATCCCATTGAAGTCCATTTCAACTTGCTTACCGCCTTAGGAAATTGGCGGCCATCACCCGGCACTTCCGCCAATCATTTGTTTCAAAGCGTGGTGCTCTGGCTTTCCATACAATACAGCTTCTTTACACGCTCTAATCCCACCAACATAGATCTATCGATCAGCTTACACTCACTCTCACGCCCATCTCTTCCTTGACAACAACTGGATCGATGTTGCCCAGCTCAAGCAGTGTCTCAAGAACATGGGCACGACGTGCCACAGCTTCTCCGGCGGCTGAATCATCCCAGACGCTTGCCAAGCTCGAGCATGACACTGCTAGCCCTGATTGCCATAAAGCACGAGCCATTGTTAGGGCCCTGCCTGTGGCTGTCAAAATGCGAACCCTGAAGGAGGGCAGTGGCGAAGTCCTCGAGACCCTGAAGGAGGGCAGTCGCGAAGTCCTCAGATCCTGTCGGATTCCGAGTCTGACTCGGAGTCTTTGCATGGATCTAATGCAGGTATATGGCTGTAATAGTGTGCCATAATTATTTGGTTCACCACTGGGTCCTTTTTGCAACAAAAATTCCCCACATTTGCCCATTTTATCATAAATTTACACCACTAGTTTCGAAATCCAAAATATATGCACACCCCAGTACCACTTTCAGTAAATACATGGGTGTGCTAAACACACAAAACCCTGCTTGATGTTTTCACAAAATAAAACACTGCTCATGGCTTCGGAAAGATACACTGGTTCCATTTCCTATATTTTTTCACACCCTGATGAGACTCAAAAAAGACACTGTAGCAGATGCAACAAATATTCACCGCCACTTGTTGGTCTGTTTGGTCACCAAATCAACTTGTGATGTGGCTGTTCTTCTGTCATCATTATCGCGACGCCACCAACACATTGTGTTATGCTGCTGCCTTCCACACCCTCCATGTAGAACACATTGAAATTGATGCAAGAGACAAGGAGCAGTCTTGCTTCAGTTTGGATCATCCTGAATGACAAGGCCTTCCCTACCCCATCGATTCAAAATCCACTGTTAAGTGCAGCTCTGATGGATGGTACTCAGAATTATGTGTATCTTGAAATGTGGCAGATTGCCAGCAAGAAAAATGCAGACAAGACCAACAAGAAACCCATCACCAACCTTATTTGAAAGGGGTATTGTATACACACCACGCACTTATTTTGGATATGGGAGGTCTGTTTCTCATGGTGAGCAGACACAGTCATGGTTCCCTGTACACAACATTCAGAATTTGCACTCACCAGATCCAGTGGTTGACTCACACCTCTACATTCGCCATCCCTCTGGGAGTCCACTGTAAAGGTGATGGATGAGAAGGTGAGTTCTGAAATTCTCACAACAGGCTTTGCTAAGGGACTTGTTGTGTACAGGTTTGCAAGTTCCATGTCAGAATGGTGTTCATCTTCAAAGAACATGTTCTTGCTTTCCTGAGTCTCGACTTTGTTTTTCAGGTATGAAATACACAATTCACACTTATCAGTGCTGATGCTTTGGATTTGGCAGCCTACCTGAGCAGAAAAGCAGGCAAATCTTCCTCCGAGCCATGCTGACTTTTATAGCTGTGACTGGGTATTTCTGCAGCCCATCAAGGAGTGGATGGAAATGTGCCCATATGTCAGAAGTAGATGATGGGTGATGACAAATATTTACATGATTACTGCCTTCAGTAGCCGGTCTAGGCAAGGGATCATTTTGACAGATCTTGGCTGATTTCTGGCTGCAGCATTTGACCTACAATGTCCGAACACGTTTGACTGTGTTCTGAGAAACTGTGTTGATAAAACATGTTTTTCCTGAATGTCAAACCTGAGGTTCAGTTTTGCAATTTCATGAACCCAGAACATGACCTCGGTTCAGGTTCCAACCACTAACCTGAACCTGACTTTCCCACCACTAGGCATACCCTGGGCAGTACTGTGGCATGCCCGTCACTCAGCCAAGGCATAAACATGAGAGTGTTAACACTCAAACCAAAAGAAATACTGAAGCTTAACTTCAAGAGATATTGGCACAGATCAGAATATTCAACATCTGGGACTCTGCAGACAGTAAGTACATCTATCACAAATCAACCAGTGCAAGAAACCAATTAACCGAACTATAGCTTGCCTTCCGCCAATGTGTTTAAGTGCACCCAAGTGCATCTCTGTATGTTTCTACAGCCAAGATTGGCTAGACAATGTCCAATTGGTCTGGCTGCCATCAAAGTTGCAAAAACCCACTAAAAGAAGTTCCATGTATCAGTCTTGAGAGTGAACCGATGGATTACCTTCATTCGATGAGCTATTGATGCCAATCAAAAGATCGAAGCCAAACCCAGAGACTACAAATCGAAATTTGACTTGTAGGCTGAGTAAAGTGGACTATAGCAAAGTTCAACAATTAGGCCAAGCCAAAACTACATAGAATGATGGTACTGTACTTTTTCGTTCAATTCGACAGGGTGTGTGACACATGACTTCTTGGACCAATTCGACAATTCAACACATCTGCAAATCAACCATGACCAACCGAAAAAAATCAACAACTTGAACAAAAATTTCGCAAGAATCAGGTTTTTTTTGCAGATTTTGGGTGCCAAATTTCCCGCTATGACATCAAACCAATTCGACAACTGCCTTGGTGATGCGTGACACACAACCAAAGTTCTGCATTGACGGGTACCCCTGTGATGCATGACTGTTGAATTGAGTGAAAAAGTACAGCATACCATTTAGCACGGTGAATGAGTGACCAGAAAGAGTGGAGACTTTCAGAACTATGGAAAATTGAGTGCCAGTTTTGGGCCAGTCAGTATATGCAGTTGAGCAATTGAGCTGAGACAGAAACACAAGGCAAACATTGAACTTATGGGGAAAAGGCTGTCATACACTCCATTCTACACCGTGCCTGCCTTGTCCTTGGCAGCAGTGGTTTTTCTGGTTTGTATTCAGGAGCAGTGAAATTTTTGACCAATAACTAATAGGTGTGAAAAAAAGGTCCAACAGAGGTATCCTTGTCCATAAATCTGAATCAGGTGTGAAATTTTTACTCACAAGCTTGAACCTGTGTTCTTTTTTTTTTATAGTTGGGTAGTGACTTTTTTGCCTCCCCTCACCTGTGAATTTCTAATTCACACAGGGGGCAAAGCCCGTGGCAGTAACGAAGTTACTGCCATGCGGGCAGGCGCGTGGTACCTGCCATGGCAGTAGCCGCGGCAGTAATGCCGTGATCATATGACCATGCCGAACGTCGGCAAGCCTAGATAACTCCGAACTCGGGCAAAACTCGGAGCACTTTATCCATATCTAATCGCAGACACATATATATTTTGACCCAATGAGCGAGAAAGATCTGAATTCCCCGGTATCACTCTCATGCCTCTCTGTGTTTGCTCTGAATGTCGCCAGGAGACAGTTGTCTTCAACGGAATTCAGCAGCAAGGACGAGAGGTTAGCAGCCCGACACGCATAGAACATGAGAAGAGGGACCGAGAATCTGACAGTAGTAACGATTCAGACTCGGATGAGGATGGCCCACAAATGGGGAATCTGGCCGCGGATCCAACCCCGGATGCCCAAGAAAAAATGGAGGATGGTGCGTGGTTGAATGCAGTTGCTAGTGTTTGTTAACACGGGGAACAGCTCTTGCCCCCGTGGTCCGACTCTGCTGTATCCTGGTGGTTTGGTTGACTCTGCACAGTGGAGTGAGCTGTAGGGTTGCCAATATAACTCTTCGAAGCTTGCATCTGATTGTTACTACAACGATACAACTCGTCATCACTGCACTTGAACCTACAGCGGGCCCTCATCTCCAAGTCCCAAAGTTCAATCTCCCACTGGATGTGCGTAGCATTTATGCTCAAGGGCTCGAACCAACTATCACCCAAACTCCCTGTTGTCCCACCTGTTTCAAGTCGTACTCGGCACAGAATATGCCAGACACATGCACATATCGACGGTCTAATCGAGCGCGATTCTGTAGTGCAGCATTGTGGACATATCGACGTACCCGAACTGGTCGGAAACACATTCCAAAATGTTACTACCGTACACAGTCATTCGAGTCTTGGCTTCAATTGCTGCTATCCCGGCCGGCTATCGAAGATCACTTGGAGCAGTCATTTCTGCAAACTCAAACTGCTCATGCAGGGGTGATGCATGACATTCAGGACAGTCCGGCCTGGCAGAGTCTGCGAGACTACCTCAAAACTCGCTACCATCTAGTCTTTTCCTTCTACATTGACTGGTTCAACCCATTCACAAACAAGATTGCCGGTATGTGTTAGAAATTTTATTTCCATTTGCCAACATTTCACACTGGCTCATAGACAAGGTTCATTCGTTCGGGGCTTTGATTCTTTATTGTCTCAACCTGCCTATCGAGATTCGGTTTCAGCTAGAGAATGTTTTTATTCTTTCTCTGATACCTGGAGCTCCGAACACTTGGACTGCTCTCACATTCTTCAGTTGTTCGTCAACATGATGAACGGGTTTGCTGATCCTGGGAGGCTGCTTGCAACACATCGAAACCCCCAAGGTGTCCCTGTTGTGGCCCGAGTTGTCCCACTTCTGGCAGATCTGGGAGCAATTTGCAAGGTTGCTGGATACTTGGGGCACATGGCAAATCTATTTTGTTCGGTCTGTCTTGTAACCTTGGAGGATGTTGAACGGCTTGATATACACTCGTGGATCTATCGTGACACTGCCACAGTTAGGGCTCAAGCTAATACCTGGAGTGAATTCACTACTATCAAGGCCAAGGATGCTGAGTCCATGCAAACAGGCGTTCGTTTTCCACCAATGCATGACCTTTGGCAATGGGACCCTGTGCTTTATGTAGTCCTTGGGTTTATGCACAACTGGCTTGAAGGGGTGCTGCAGCATCACCTTCGGATGCTATGGGGAATTGGTCGGGACAAGGCAACAGCCAAAGAATTCAAGAACTTAGAAAAATCCTTGGGAAAGGAGGAGGAGTTCTCTGATCTGGAGACCTCGGAGTCAGAGGAGGAGCTTGAGGAGCTTGAGCAGGAAGCAGGGAGTGCTGCAGATGTTGAAATGGTCGATGTGGAAACTGAGAAGGAAGCCTCTACCACTCCAACCGCGGCGGACATCTTAGGATCCGACTCGGATGCTTGGACAGATGACGAGGATGATGATGTTGATTTTTTCCCGCTGCGGGGGATCTCAGTGGTGCATTCAATTTTACACCAAGAGAGTTAAACATTATTCAGACTTGCATTCAAGACATTGCCGACTTGGGTTAGCCGTCCGCCAGGAAATCTTGGTGAAGCTAAGCATGGCAGACTGAAGGCGCAGGAACTGCTTGTTCTATTCACGGTCATCTTTCCGTTGATAATACCTGAGCTCTGGTGGAATCAAGATGAAATAGAGACTGCTCTTCTCAACAACTTTCACCAACTAACTATATGCACCAACATTATCTCTCTTACACAACATCGGCGGCAGATGCAGATCGATACACGCACAACTACATCCAGTACAGATCTTCAATGGTCCAGCTCTTCCCTAGTTTTGGCAGTGTTCCCAACCATCACTATGCTATGCATAATGGGCGGATGTTGAAATTCTGGGGACCTTTGGCCTCTCTGAGTGAATTCCCTGGCGAACGTATGAATGGCCAATTTGGTAGAGTCAAAACAAACAGCGTCTCTGTAAGAAATTCAAACTGCAACTGAGTCCGTACTAACCAGTGCCGAACAGATGACATGGATTTGACAATGCTACGCCAGGTGACTCGGCATGGTCGTCTGCAAGTTTTTTTGAAGGATAAGTCACAGTCTGATCCAGATGTGGCTTCCTTAACTGAAATACTTCACCCGGAGGAGGATCTTACACGGAAATCTCTGAAACCTCTAGATGGTGCTGAGGTTGCCAAGATCATGGCTGCTTCAAAACCCTCGGAGATAACAACTATGGAATGCTCCTCCAATATCTGCATTCCATCGGACAGCCATGGCGCTCAAATGTGGAAATTCCGCATCCTCCGGGGTCCCTCATCTTACCCAACATGGCCTTGCACCCATCGGATTACAAGTCTGATGGCCGTGGCTTCAGTTGTCAAGGTTCACACGAAGGAAACAGCGGCATTCAGTTTAATAATCCCACAGATTCAGCTCCGTGTACAGGCTTCATTGAACAAATTTGGCAGATCCCACTTCAAAATCACCTTCACACATTTTTTCTTGTTCGGCAGCACAAAGCTCTACCCCAGTCAGCACATTCCAGGGCACCTTACTCATCCCTTCAAGGCTTTCAAGCAACTATTGTCGACGCAGGAAAATCCAATCAACTCTGCATCATTGAACCGCGGCATGTCATAACACATTTGACAGTTTACAAGCGTCCGAAGGGCACTTACGGGATCAACCGGGAATTTTTGGTCATTTGCTGGGCACTGAATCGGGGACGCTGTAGTTAATCGAATGCTTGTCTGATTTTTATGTACTCGAATGAATTTGTTCAAGTTCAGTCTAATCCGCGATCAGGGGCTGTGCCGGCCCGCGATCCGAGTTGCCAGCGCGCACTCTCTGGTGCCATGTCACTGACTTGCTCAGCGACGCGGACAACGACCAAGAGGTCGGAGATCGTTGGATCTGCCACACTGGTCAACAGCCGTAATAAAGCACGTGCTCTCACTCCTTTTGGAATTTTCGTCAGCAGAATAGTGTCATCACACCCGGAAAGTGTGCAGTTGGTAGACTCAATCCAAGTCAGTCTGAGCTACTGAAATAAAGCGGGTAGGGCCGACGAGCGGCAAGGCCCACTACCAAGATCTCCAAGTGGCGTCATTAAAAATCGACTTTATTGTAGTGACTGCTCAAATAAGTATGTACAGTAACGAGTTTATTAGTATTGAGAAAAGTAAATGATTTTCGCGCTTGTACTGCGCACGGCCCGCAGGATTTTAGTTGGATTTGCGACCTCTTTTGACAGGTTAAACGGAATTGAAGGCATCGAACACGTTGTCAGCGGCATCGTCCCGCCCACGCTTTTTCGGGGTCATCGGCGTTGTCACGGGCAACCTGGGGATCGCCGGAGTCCACGCGTCACCGTAACCTTTGTCGAGAACTTTGAGTCGTTCGATGTAGATATGGTAGATCTGGTCGAGGGTGTCAGATGTAGAGATGGTCGCAGCTGAAATATTGGTACCTTGCTGGACTTGTTGCTGCCGCTGCCGGCCAGACGTATGTGTGCAATGTGATCTGCATCGTTCTCGTAGTCTGCACAAGCACCAGAGAGGATGTGGTGAAGCAGAGCACGACGGCATTCAATTAAAGACATATTATGTGACGGTATAGAGTGGAGCTCAAGAGCTGTTTTTATTGTAGGCAGATCAGAATGAAATATGGAGATTCGTGAACATGTAGCATGATGACCAAGAAATATATCGCGAAGAATGCTCAGTGAGGTTTTTTGGGGCAGCGACGGCAGGGTGTCCCTGGAGGAGGAAGCCTCCGCACCATTCCCCGGGCTGTGCATAGATGTCAGAACAGAAATAGATCTGCGCACAAAGAACATACGTTCGGGACCATCAATATCCATCGTAGGAGAATGGGTGGAGGAGCACAAAGCTGGAGGGTCTGGAATGGTGAGAATAGTACGAAGGTTAAAGGACATAAATACCTGGAGCGAACGACGCGAGGTTTACGAGGCCGGATGACAGGTAGAAGCATGCATCTGGAACGGAATTTGTACAGTGCACCAGCCAGTCACAGCCAAGAACGAGATCGAAGGGGAGAGAAGCCGAGACAGCTAGTTGCACGTCCAAAGACAAGACAGAATCGCTAGAGCTGCGATACGGAAGGCAGAGTCGGCCGGAAACAAGGGATTCGACAGCGGATAGGCCCGAGGTCAAGACCCAGTCAATAGACAGTAGTGATCTTTCTAAGGTAGAATTGAACGTTGTCGACAAAGGGACAGCACACAGAGTTGCTGAGGGGGGCATTGGGAGACGATGGGAGTAGGGAAGAAAGAGTGCGCACGCAGGATGTGTCACACAAGGACAACCATGGCCAAATGCAATTTGCGCAATCTGCGCAATCTGCGCAATTTGCGCAATTTGCACACGCTGACTAATATTATCGCCCCTTTGGGCAGACCTGGTTCCTTCGGGTTTCCCCGATGCACGAGGAGGATGGCGTGGTTTGGAGGAGTCGATTGGCAGGAGCGGGGAAGAAGCGTGACGACGCAGAGCGGAGGGGGGGGAGAGGACGAGGGGGAGGCGAGAAGCATCGTGGGGAGGGGAGCGACTATTCGAACGTGGGGAGCGCGGGATGGTGGCGCCAACACGGGGGGATTTAGGGAGTTATGTATTTAAAATTTCTTCAATTCAACTCAATTACTGTCTTCGTTCATAGGATTGGGTAACATAAGTACAAAATGCATATGGGTATGGAGACATACTATTTCGCGCATAAGTGGCCATGGAGAAAAGCACCTACACATCCATCTGTCCTCCGAATCGGAATCATCGTCCTCGTCCGATGAACTGCTAGTCTCCGCGGCGTTGGCCTTCATCCCCTTCAACTCCGCCTTCGTTGGCAGTTTATACAAGCGCAAAACCTCATTGCCGTACTTCTCCATGAATTTAGCATCGGGCATAGTCTTGAAGTCGTCGTTGGTGTCCCAGTGTTGGGGGAGGGGAAGTGCAATGCCGCATTTGCGGTACCTGGCGCGAAGGTTGACTGGCAGAGCGTTGAAGTAGTCGGGGTCGAAGTAATCCAACGGGACCTTCCTGGGGAAGCGGCGAGAGATTCTGGACTCGGCGCCGTCGGGATCGTCCTCGCAGGACGCTCGTCATAACCGGTCCAATGCCCCTCCGCCTTCTTGACAACATCCCGCTGCTCGTCGACCCAACGAAGAAAAGACTTTGTGTTGGCACTGCGTCCAACTTTGTTCTTGGCGAGGTAGATGACGGTCGTGCCAAGTTTCGTGGCTTCGTCATCGGAATGACACTCCTTGGGTTTGGCCAAGAGAGCAATTCGATGCGCCCAACCCTGGGACTTGATGAAGGGAAGCGATTGAATCCGAGCTGTGAAATTGATTAAAAATCCGTCTGTATTCGACGAGGTAAGATACATGTACACGTTTACGCTGTTTGTATACGTCTCTCGCGAGCGCTTTCTTCGCAACGCTGCCCGGTTCCGCAAGCTCCATCTTCACCTGGGTCCCGATCCACGAATAAACAAAGTTGCGGTAAAACTTCACAAGGAGTTTCATGTCGCCGAGGTTCGTCAGATTTGGGCCGAGACGAGAATAGGCGCCAGAAGCTGCAACCTGCTGGAAGGTTTTGAGCGCGATGAGCTCGTGCGCCATATTGTACATGGATGCTGGGGAACTGCCAGCGACGTCCGGGCACCACTCGAGCAAGCCAAACTCGAGAACGGCTGCAAACATGGTGTGGATAAAGACTTCCTGCACATTCGCGATGTTCGTGGCGGTGATGCTTCGCTTGCCCACCAAGGCGGTGCGGAGAGCGCGGAGCATATTCGCCGTGTTGGTGTGCCTATACAAGAGACTATCCACAAAAGCCCTGAGCTGGGCCACCGTCCCGTAGCGCATATTGAATGCACCAACGGTGGTCAGACTAGGGAGTTTAGGGATGGTCTGGGCAGTGAATAGAAGCCACAGAATGCGGATGTGTAGCTCCAGAATCTTCTATAATTGAATGTCAGTCAGTGAGTCGTGCGACAAAGAAAAATGTGAATGTACATACCTTCAAACTCTTGTCCTCCTTCCGGACATCACCCTTAGATAGCTGGTACTCGTCTCGAGTCTTTTTCTTCTTTGGAGGCATTGGACCTTGTTTTTTGGAGTGTTTCTTGGATCGGGCCCCACTGCCGCTGCCCGATGCCGTGCTGGCCGTGCGGGGTCGCTTCGTCCGAGATGGTCCTGCTAATGCCAATTCCATCGATGAAGAGCTATTTCGAGGGGGTAATGAGGTCTTTCTCGGGAGGTCGTGGATGCGCGAAGGACAAAGAGATTGATCAGGGCCACGATGCGTGACCGTGAATATCTAATCATATCTAATCTCATGACATCAATTTACGATTAAGCCACGGCAGCCACGCAAAAACCATGCGCAAAACACGCCCCTGCCGTAGCACCTGCCGTGCCTACAGACATCCAGGTGCCTGTAAGGCAGGCAAATTTTGCCTGCCACGCCATGTGCCCCCTGTGTCAGATGGAGGGTGAATTTTTGATAAAATTGAACAATTATGGCACACTATCACCCCCATACCGGTATCAGTGTTAGTTCCATTGGTGAGTAATGCGCTGCTCAGGCATTAACACCATTGATTGAGATCGTTTGCAGATCTTGATGGATCATCTTCGCCTGTGCGTTCTTCTGATTTTCAGAGTGAGAATGATTTTGCAACGAAAGGCAAGTAACGAGTTTTTCATCACGCACAAATACCTGATACGCGGAAATATAGCCCTCAGTGAGGAGCAAGATTCAGACGACGACTCGGAGCCGGAGACTGGGGCTGGTCTTCAGAAATCCGATACAATCTGGCAAGACGAGCAAATTTCGTCTTTTGTACACATCAATCAGTTTCGGGTGACCAAAGATGTGACTGTTCAGCGCGTCGAGTACCTCTCCGAAATTCCTTCCATCTGGCCGATCCCTGAGACGCCGACCGCCTTTGTTGTTAATTTGCAAGATCCCAAATTCGAAATCACTGACAATGCTGGTAATTTATACACAGTTGACGCTCTCATCAAAAGCAATGTATTTTTTATCATCTTTATTTGACTTTCAGTGAACTCTGATATGCCTAGGATAATGACTCTTGGTGGGGGGGTACTAGCACTGCTGACTCGATGGTCACAGTCACGTTTGAGCCGGGGAAACCTGGCATTCTCTGCTGCCAATCTCGTCTCAATTGCAAAGGATGCTTTGCATGTGAAAGAGTCGATCCCACGCTCCTCGATGTCGTACAGTGTGATCTAGATCCAACTTCGCGTGATGCAGTTTTCGCGGCTCAGTGGAAAAACACGCGACCAAGAGGGGACCACAGTGGAACAGAAGGCCACATTGTATGTGAATCCCTTCGTCCGGCTCTGCCAACTGTTGCTGATATGTTTCTAGGTTCATGAATCTTGTGCAAAGACAGAAATGCGGGGCAGCGGACTGGGACAGCCACAAATGTAGTGGCGTGCCGATGGCTAAGAAACAGGATTTTGCTCTGTTTCGTATTACCGATAAATGCCTCTCTTTCTCACGGCTCTGCATCAGATGTCTTGCGGTCACAACTTCTGGGTTGCATGCAGTGGCTGGAGAAAGAACTTCAAAGAAAATCATCGCACACATACCATCCCCAACGACGTCGATGAGCACCTTCTGCTAAAGCTCTTTTCGGGACAATCACTGACCGAAAATGATTCTAAAGACAAGCCGCCATGCAACTGTCTTGTTCACCCACATACTTGACTCAAGCTTCGATATTGCCGTACGTTTCAAACCTTTTCCTCTAGCGTCATTCTGACCTGTAGCAGCACATGCTCATATCATTAACGGAATTGCTGACACCCAAAGTTCCATCCAAAACCATCCGTGTCGTGCCACCAGAACTATTTACATTCCGATGGATCCGACCATCCGCAAGGCACTGATCATCCACAACAGCAATACCGCCCATAATCACCCCATGCCTGCGTTGACAAAGGCCTCCTTCGAACTGAAGGCTGCATATCGCAAGTGCATTGAAGCTGCGGGCTGTGTCAGAGCAACTGTCTCGAAGGTGGACAATGGTATGTAGTACTGTGTACTCGATTCATCCATCTACGGCTAGTATTGAATTTTATACATGCCTTGGTTCTCCAGCCCCGTCAACGATGATCTTACTCAATGGCAAAAAACCATCCGAATTCGCAGCAGCACTTCAGCTGAACCAGACGAAGAGAAAGATGGTACGCAAAGCAAAGCTTGCAGCTTATCCAGCAGGCCTCGATGTTGGTGGTATGCTCCTTTATTTTTTCAGGACGCGCTGTATTAAGTCCTCCATTCCCTAGGGGTGTTTCAGCTATTCTGGGACGAAATGAAGAAGCCCATCGATGAGCGCTACATCCACCGTATAGCCACAATGCCTGACGGCGGAGTCATCATTCTTACCTGCCTTTCTGCGCTCATGAGGCTCCTGGACAACAAGGGAGTCTTGAGTTTTGAAAACGACACTACCTTCAAGCGAGTCACTGGCGATATTAATGAATGGGAAGTTGTCATATTCTTCAAGGCGTTGCAGCGAGGTGAGTAGTCTTTCTATCAGGTGTCTCTTCCACAACCAAAATTGAATCTTGTGTTTTAGCTGTTACCATTGCACGGGCCTATGTCAACCACGCCAGCACCAAGTTCTTTGAACGTCTTTACGACGAGTTCCAAGCAGTAAAGCTAGAGCTGACGGGTAAGCCAGTCGGGATCAAGTGCTTCGTCCCGGAGGTAACATTCTCGCTATGAACTCCGACATGGAGGCTGCGCAGGTCCTCGGTGCTGCCTGTTATTTCTTCAAATTGAATGATCCTGAATACAGCAACCTTAGTAACGATACTCCTGGGGAACCAGAATTTGTCAAGTTATGTACTACTCACGGAAAACGGTCAGTGAAATTATTGAAAGTGTCCAGGTTCACTAATCTTCTGTCCCAGATAAGGCTGGATAAAATTATGAGTATATTAGATTATAATCAATTATAATTGTAAAATTACGATTAGATATGGCTCGGCCATAATTTTAAGCCTTAAGATTATGGAGGGTTACATTACATTATAGTATGATTATATTACAATATCGGCTCATATTTAATCATAATATTAAGCCCTAACTATGTCTGCAAAAGATCTCCATCTCTGCTAGCTAAAGACTGCAGACCTGATCAGTCAACAGGGTGGATGCATACTGTGTCAGATATGCTCACAACCTGATAGGAACCGCATTTGACCCAAAGCTTGATGTTGTTTACTGCTTGATTTTGGGGTGAATTGTGCACGTGACATGCTTGCAACACACTGCCAGAATGTTGGATTTCAAAGCAGAACATGCTCTTTGAGTCATGGAATGCTCTGGATATCCAAATTATCATCTAGGGTTGAGGATATGTAGTCTAGATGCTGCAAGTGACCTTAAATTAATGATCTGGGTCAGAAAAAAGTTTGTGGAGGGTATCTGAACCCAAAATGCCCTGCCCAAGCATTGCTAGTAGCTATCATCAATGTATGACATTAATCAGGAGCCGTGAGCTGTGAAGGGGAATTTGGTGAGGAAAATCTCGATTAAATACAATTAAATACGATTAAATTAAGATTACATTAGATTACGATACCCTTGCGATTAGATATCCGCCAAAACCTTAAGATTATATTATGATTACAGTACATTATGGTCCAGGCGCGTATTTAATCATAATGTTCCAGCCCTAGTCCCAGAGGTCTACTTGAGTTTAAATCTATTGTATCTGAGCAAGACTACAAACAGCTGATGGACTTCATGTACATCAACTCGGAGGAAAACCTCGATGATTTTTCCGAGTTTGTGCGCAGCCTGAGGGTAAAAAAAATCCAGGGTACATTTCTAATATTGTTTCTTTTTCGTGCGCGAATTAATTATCTTCAACTGTCCAGATTGGTGGGATCACAAGGCAATGAGCGCCTGGATTCTTCCTTCCCTGGTTAAATCCCAGTCCCCTATGAGCGCCGAGGACTGGGACAAAACCCCATCGACCACCAATACCGGCGAGGTGCAGCATCACTGGACAAACTCGCGCACTGGAATCAAGCTGTCTCTCGTCGAAGCCATTGAGATGTGCGCATCCATTTTGATCCTTTATGGGTACAGCTATTGATCTTCTGCATCTATCTAGGGCTCGCAAAGTAGACAAAGAGGTTGTGCGCGAAATTGAGACTTCACTGAAGTCCGGTGTTCTCCTGAATGGGCAAAACAAAGCCTACCACCACATGGCATGTAGCTCGCAGGGCCAATCCAGTGTAATGTGCAAGGCGCATAAGTCGAACGAGCTGTATGAAGAGCGCACCCGCATCGAATCAGAAATCGAGGCAGCGAAGGAGACACGGAAACAATCGGCGGCACAGCTGAAAACACTCTCCGCAGAGCTCAAATCCGTGAAGTAAAGCAGTAGTAAGATGAGGAAATCGTTGAAAGCCACTCCACGCACTGTCATCACATCTGCTAGTTCCAGTGGTCGTGTCAAGACAAGAACTATACATAAGTCCTTCTCATCTGGCAGTGGTGCAGTGATAACACTTGCTTCCAGGATCGAATGCTTCAACTCTGAATTTAACGCCCACCGTCGTAAATTCTCCTCCTCTCCCATGGCGTCGCTACAAGGTAGGGACAACCAGTAGGGACCAACTTCTTCGATGTTCGATGTGTTTCCCCGTGGCCATTCCAAATCATTCGTATTTCACCACGGCGTCGCTTAATCCGGGACCAATGGAGTTGCATACCGAAGAATCGATACCTTCCATTCCACCTTCTACCCTTGATACATATTTTACCCCCAGCATTTCAAATTTCACCACAGCGTCGCTGCCATTTCCAGCCATCCCGTCGTCAATGCCTGACACATACTTTACCCCGACGACTTCCTCGTATTTCTCCGCATCCAACGGTGCAGGCGCGATGGACTGGGACCCAAATCCCGTTAGATTCGGCCACTTCGGCTCGTTCAACTCAAGCACACCAGGCATCGGCGAACCGGGCACTCGCGATTTTTCTTTTCTCGATGAATTTAGTACACTTACTTCCGGTGGCACAACAACCCCCCCTATTACAGTCACGGCCCCTGTTACGGTCACACCATGCCCTTTGACCCCGCCATCTTTGACCACACTATTGATTTCTTAAACGATTCGACTGGGATTCCTGAACTCGACACCCTCTTCAATAATTCCCCGTCACCCGATCACCCTACATTACCTCCCGTCGCAGTCTCATCACCACCTTCCTCAATTCCTGATCTGGTCACTGTGCCCGCCATCCAGCCAAAGAAGCGTAGGGCGAGGGATGAAGTTGACAAGGCGAATATTGTCGATGGCACCCGAGCTTGGAAGCGACCGAAGCCCGTAGACTCCGAGGTCTAGATTTGCGGCTCTAGATTTGCAGCCGAGATAGATTTGCTCACTTGTTGTGTTCCATCTGTAGCTTCATGTCTTAAGACATTTGCTTCAATTCCTCATAATTAGTTCGCGCAGTACATACTTACGGTCTTCTAATCCGCATTCTATAACATTCACTTACCGTAGCTTAGGCCGACTGACTTTGAATTAACAATGATTGTATGGGATCAATCACCTAAGGGATTTAAAGTTGTGTAGTGCTCTTGGGATTATATGCTAATGAGTTCTGTGGGACAAACACTTGACCCCAAGTAGGCATTTGGATATATCAACACTTGGTCAATGTTGCGAACTGTGTTGTCGGCATTCCCGAGTCATGTGACCGTGTGCCGCACTTTAGGCACGTCCTCATAGGACATGTCGCACTTGATGTGCCGCACTTGACAACAATGTGTCGCGCTTACAGTACAAGTGCCGCAGATTGAGCACGTGTGTCGCACTCTGTATGTGTTGTGTACACCGCATCTGATCAATCCCGATGTGTGAATACCTCGATCTCCTCGAGATGCACGCCAGCGTACACAGGAGTAAATGGGTGGTGTGGATTGAAGGACAGCGCGGATTGTTCTTCGCAGCGCTGGCATGGGCAGGGACGGATGTCGAGAGCTTGGGAAGAGTGGTGGCCGTGTAAATCAGCGGATGTTGATTGCAGAGAGAGCAGTAGAACGCACCTGAGAGCAGTGAATATATGCGAGGTGGATACAGCAAGAGCATGCCATGTGCAGAGGCCATCGTGATTGAAAGTGCAGTGGCAGGAACACAATGATTTGAGGAGGGAGATATCGTGGAGGGGAGAATGGTGAAGGTCAAGGGCATGGAAGACAGCGACGGACAGGTGCTAGTGTGAGGTGTGGGCGGAAGCGCGTTGGGGTGGAGAGAGTGGAGGGATGACAATACTAGGCAAAGGTCGAGTAGGCAAAAGTCGTCTGGGAAGGACGGTGGGCAGGCGAGCTGTAGTTGAGGAGGGGCAGCGTCGGCGAGGGAGGGACGTCGTGGGCGTTGGTAGGAAGGTGACGTGGGCGGTGGCACCAGCATGGCAGAAAGTAGCTGGAGGCGGGGCAGCAGGACAGCTTGGAGAATGGTAGTAGTGGCAGGTAGCGACTATGATGCAGCGCGTAGCAACCGAGACAAGTGTGAGTAGCAAGATGGGACCAACAGCCGGCACACCCATGCTCAGGGACGATCATCTGTTTCAGTGGTCCAATTCGTCACACCTCTGGTGAGCGCTTTTGTGGTGTCCAAAATTTATTTATATTAACGTGTTTGCGTAGTCGGATGACAACTCGGATTACCCCGGGAAAACAATGGATTTATCCGCACCAGTAGCAAGCTGATGATCCAATGGAGTGTGGTGATGATGTGTCACTTATTTCTTGGTTAATAGATGTACCATACCCAGTGCTTGACATGGTACAATTGTATAAAGGTCGTGATTGAATGATGCATGCAGAAGAATGGAAGTTTTCCTAATGCGACAAGCCAGTGAGTATTTGGTTTGGGGTTTTTTATCCTGGAAACACTGCAGTAGTAGGATGCGGTGTGGACTGTGAACTCTGATTCATGATAATACTTGCATAAAAAGTTCTGAACTGTTCGTACACTGGATTGAGACAGTGATAGACCCTTTGGCGAAGGTGATTTCTTTTGACAGCTTGTCTCGACGCAGTAGTGATGGGTTTGGAGACTGGGATTACATTGTCGACTATAGCCTGAGAAATGAATCAATGTTAGTGGATTAATTATCCAGGAATATTCATACTTGACAGCAATTGAGTTGTTTCCACAAGGGAGGGTGCAGGCACAGTATTTCGAGGACCACTGAGTCTAGGGCAGGGCTGACATGAGCTCATCCCAGGTGGGGTCTGCAGTGCCGAATTGGATGAGCTCATCGGCAACTTGATTTGTTTATCTGCATTCCTGGCAAGTTCAATCAAGGCCCACTGAAATTATGTGAGTCATGCTAGATTAAGGATACCAGAATACTAAGCACGGTGAAACTGACTAGAGGGAGACAGATGTGTATGGTTAACTTGATGGATTTCGAGTTTGATCCGAATTCTCACTGGGAGGAACCCGCCACAGCTTCGAGCAGTTGAAAAAATCAAAATGTATGCCTCCCTCTGCTCTCAGAGATCGAAATTGTATGTCTGCTTCTTTTGTGTGCTGTACCTCTGAATACATTCCTCTGTTTATTTTTGTGGCCCTTGCCTGCATGAATAGACAATTGTTCATTAGATCATTGAAGTCGGGCTTCCAAGTGCAAATCAGATGTTCTCCCACGTCCCAGGGTCCTACTTTCGAGGGAATCGGCCAAGTGACTCCAGAGATATTGGCCATTTTGTGCAGACACCAACATCTCCCTTGGTTGATTGAGCACCAATTGACGCTAATCCACGGATTTGCATAGAGGGAGATGGAATATTTATGCTCGGACATGGTTTTGAATCATAGAGGCATGGAGTATGCATAGTGTGAGATGGACAAATCAATCTAAGGATACACCAAGTGGGAGATGGTCCAATCCAAGTGGGAGACATAGATTGAGCACCAATTGACACTGATCCACGGATATGCATAGTGGGCAATGGACTATGCATGTTCAGACATGGCTTAAATCATGGAGGGATGGAATATGCATAATGGGAGCAGGGATATGCGTAGTGGGAGATGGACTAATCCAAGGATATGCCAAGTAGGTGATGGACTACACATAAGAAATGAAGTAAGTATGGATTGGTCAGTGATGTTAATATATTACCTTTTGTAAATATGCTTCATTACCTGGGATTGTAGAGCCTGTTGAACTCTATAAGAGTCGCCTAGGAGTGTTTTTCAATATGCTGGTTCATTGGCTTGTAAAACACAAAATAGAGTGTTTGTGCTGCAGCCATACAAGCCATCAGATGGCATTTTTGCATTGCTCAAACGGATGCTGATATGGCTTTTGAGCCTGCACCCATACCCGGTGCTCTGGAGTCAGTTCTCAGTGTATGTGAGTTATCAAGGTCCCCTCCAGGCATAGGACAGCAATTTTAGCCCAAGTTAGGTTGTTTTTCCTCAAATATGCTCATAAGAATAATGAACACTTGGTTTTACAGGTGAACACAACCACTTGTCACCTCAATAGCAATTTTTCAGTGGCAGGAGTTGGGCACATGTGAAGCGATTGACATGCCTTACATCCTGCTGCATACATACAGGGCCTGATCGGCAATCTCCCATCACACACTCAAGTTAAACCATAAACCACTGTACATTTACCTACCAAAACCCCAGTATGTACTACTGTCTTAGCCCTTACCAGCTCCATACAGTAACAAAAGTGAACTCATCATCATCATCATCATCACCATCCACAATGTACACTTTGCTTCCCACCACCTCCAACTTGCACACTGAACCAGGGAGATCTTTGCCACGACTGAAGGGATCCTGTCATATTCTGATACCTTTCAGTGAAGAATATCATTTAACTCAATGTATTTTATGAATGAGTACCTTGGGCAAAGAACACTGGCCTTGGATCCTCTCATATCCTTCAACTCATATCACATTCTGGCTTATCGCACTTGCATATAATGGGTATCTCTTTACAAATGACCTTTCAGAGGTGTACCAACCAAGATCTGATATTGTATACCTCTCTGAATCCACTGTGTCTGACTTGGTTAGGTGGACTCAGTAAAACATACAAGGAGCCAGCAATGCTCAGTGTCTGTTCAAGGTTAGCTCTATAGGCAGCCTTGTCTGTGTTGATCTGGATCCACTCTGAGATTCAGCCACATACCTGTCTGTGTCATGTGTCATAACAAGGCTCTGTAACCACCTGGGGCTTACCACAGAATTAGGTACTGCAGCGCAACAAGTTGAGTTGTGTCCTGAAAAAAAAAAAAAAAAAAATATCAGCGTAAAAATCTGGCCAGCATAGATGTTGGGGTATAATATATTTTGTGTCCCCTTGGCCACTCAAGCCAAGGTGTGTAGATCAGGATTAGGCAATGCTCCACAGGGATTCAAAACAGACCCCCAGGGACACCACCATAATTCTCAGCATAATAGAGCGACCAGGAATCATATCAAACATGCATATTTTTTCCCTCACTCCTCAGTGCTAAACCAAGGGATCATACACTAGGATTGCGCATCATGGCACGGGGAGTCGAAATGAGGTCCTGAAAAAATCAGGACAATTCTCAGCACAAAGAATGGCCCAGGACGCATATCAGACCTCAATATATTTGTTGCCACCCCTCCCTGCTAAGCCATGGTCTGTATGACTTGAATAGCCATTGCAGTGCGGGGAGTCGAATTGAGGTCCTGAAAAAATTGGGACAATTCTCAGCAAAAAGAATGGCCCAGGAATCATATCAAACATGAATATATTTTTCCTCAATCCTCAGTGCTAAGCCAAGGGATCCTACACCAGGATTACACATGGCGGCATGGGGAGTCGAATTGAGGTCCTGAAAAAATTGGGACAATTCTCAGCAAAAAGAATGGCCCAGGAATCATATCAAACATGAATATATTTTTCCTCAATCCTCAGTGCTAAGCCAAGGGATCCTACACCAGGATTACACATGGCGGCATGGGGAGTCGAATTGCGGTCCTGAAAAAATCACGACAATTCTCAGCAAAAAGAATGGCCCAGGAGCATATCAGACCTCAATATATTTGTCACCACCCCTCCCTGCTAAGCCATGGTCTGTGTGACCGGAATAGCCATTGGGGTGTGGGGAGTCAAATTGAGGTCCTGAAAAAATCAGGACAATTCTCAGTGTAAAAAACCACCTGGGAAGGATGTTGGATGGGATTATCATCCAATCCCTTGGTGCACTGGCGCTACTCATTCTGTATTACTTGGTGCAATATATCCCTGCTAGCCGGGCACCTAGTGAGAATATTCTGTGCTGTATGAAATGACTATTGGAGCAATTGGACGCGGCTTTTGGTGTGTTCCCTTGTAGCTTGTCATCCGGTGAGAATATCCTGGGTGGCGTCCAATGTCAATTGGACGACTTGACAAGGGCTTTCATCCACATAGTGACAGTCGGTCATGTCCCCACGCTGGGGCAAATATAATTGTCTGTCGCAGACTCAGGGGCATGGCTTACGATCTGGCCAATACATTCCTCGTACCATGTCATCTGGCTAGAATGGTCTGGGGAGTGTCCAATGATTATTCCACAGCTTGAGTGGGGCTTTCAGATGATATACATATCTTGGCGATATGGGCAGGTGCTCCAACAATGCCTCCCTTTAACTCTCGTGGGCATGTTCTCTGTCACCATTGTTGGATGATTGGTGGAACCCTTGAACATCATTGGTAGACATATCATGTATATATGGAAAGGCATAGAGCACCTCTCCTGCACAGGACAGCCCAAACCGGTCGAGGTGGCAATGGGTGCTCTAACTCGAGCCTGGGGGTCGCACCTCACCAGTTCAACCATTGTAAGAAAGCCAGGTTGATTGGTAATAAATCCAGCAACAAAATTCCGTAACTACAACACCACCTTTTGCCCTCCTCCGTACGAAACACCTCCTGCCAGAGTCATATTTTCCACAGCAGTGATGGGTGTCATTGCCAGAAAACACCTCTGTGCACAAACCCTCCCGATGTGCTTTCTCTATCGCCTCTACCACTCGGGCCACCTTGTGGCCACTTGGCGTCTTCAGGCATGCTGATGAAGATGGTAATGATGTGCCCCTCCCGGTCATGGATGAGCAGAGGATGTCTCAGATACAAGTGGATGAGATGGGGAAACAGATAGAGAAAACAAAAGAGACTTACTTCCCTTCCCATCCGATATATTTGTAACCCAATTTACGCAACAGTTCCTCCAGCTCGAGAAACCGCTTGTCTATCTCGTCTTGTGCAGACTTGCTTTGGCATTTCTTGCCTTTCGTTTTCGGAGTAGGGATAGGGTGTTTCCCCAGCCAATGACCCCTGTCGGAACTTTTGAAAGTGGATGCCTCATGCTCCAGCATATAATGGGTAGGGAGGTGCCTGGGATGCACGCGGCACGTAAATGTGGAAGCTGCTTGTAGTTGGTGCTTGCGCTGACACTTCTCGCATTGATAGAGGTGCTCATGTTCCACGCAAAATTCCCTTGCAGAAGGTAAGAGAGCAGGCATATCGTCGCCTGTGTCTTGCTTGCGCTGGCACCGATCGTGCTCATACTGTTGCAATTGGGTATTAAATGTGTACTCGGGCCAGTGAGAACTTTGACCCTGAATAATAGCACCCAATTCTTGCTTTGTCAAGCCCTCTCTGAAAGAGAAATCAGCACGGCAGCATGCGAGTAGGAATAAGATGTGTACAGATCCTCCCAGAGTAAGGGGAGAGGGAGAGGAGAGAAAACAGAGAGAGGAGACACTTGAAGCCTCCCATATGTTCAATCATAATTCGAGCGATGACCGATGAGGGTGTTGCAATGTTCAATTTGGGGCTGTTGAACATGTTCAATCAATTTCTATCATGGTGTTCGATTGTGAGGGACCTATGTGCAATTAATGATGTTTGACCATGTTCAGTTAAGAAGACCAATTGAGCATCCTTGAGTGTTCAATCAACGGGCATATAGTGTTCAATGAATGTAGGTTTATTGAACATGTTCAATCATTGTCGATTGAACATGTTTGGGTGGGAACACCAATCAAACATTGTGTGTGCTCAATTGAAGGGCAACTGAGTGTTAAATTGCCATATGTTCAATATTCAATTGGTGGGGGCCTGGAATTCAAATATCATATTGTTCAATCGGGGTAATTGTAGGTGTCCAATTGGGCAGGTCCCCAATGGTGGTACAAAATTATGTTCAATGTGTTCATTCTAACTTGTACAGAATGTGGAATTTCCCATAAATGGAAGGGGTGGGAGCGAGGTAACCAGACAACATATGTGGCTCCGTTTTGGCAGGCAGAAAGGCCACGTAATGGGTAATCGGGAGGCAACCTCGGTGTCACCATGGTCCCAGTATATGATGTTCCATGTCATCTGCACCTTTCTCTGGCCATCCGCTTCATCTCAATCGACCCTGCCAGAACAACCCGAATCCTTTAAATTCACAGCTAGGTATAACCCTGTGGCCATGGGACCAGGTCCATACAAACCTCTAATTAGACCCTTCATAACTCTGTCTTGTGGTTGAAACAGAGTCTTTCCAAATCGGGACAGCCGGTTTCAAACCAACCACCTGAAATCCCCGGATTATGGCAGGTATCTCCACGCAATTGGTTATTTTCAACCTTGAAGTAACACAGAATCACTCACATACAAGTCCTTCCTGTTATAGATTACTGAGAAACGGTTTGCAATTTCTTGGTTCAAGCCATGGCTCAAGCCGCACAACACTACATACAGGCACGGGTCGATTACTTTAAACACAAGTTCTGTTTCGTCTGGGACTTGTTGAGAGATGTAAATACACACACCGTAAGAGATGCATTTCCCCAAGTCAGCGCACTTGTTAGGGAACTTGTGTTTCGCGTCTGCCCACAACCCGAATCCTTTGAATTCACAGCTAGGTGTAACCCTCGGGTAGTCAATCATACTTTACTTGTGCAGTTAAAAATTTAACGATTCCTAGGCCTTCAGTAGACGTCTAGCATAGGTAAATAGGATTCCTGGGTCATCTAATCTCAGTCTCATTGTTGTTCAATGATTTCTCATGTAAATGCTTGGAGGCTCTCAAACACGGAAAAAAATAAATTGCCCTTGTTGGAGCAAACACGGTGACACTGTGATTTAAACTTGAAATAACTCTCTTGGAGCCAGAGTTTTCCAGTGACATCCCCTTGGACTGTTTTCGGTCCTCGGGGTCAACAAGGGACGAAAAACTGGAACACAAAGCATTGCTGCATACTGTTATGCAGGAATATCGTCTGGAGCTTTCAGTCAGCCTAATAAAGCCTATACCTGAATCTCCTCACAATCTCAGGGTCCGTTGATTTTCTAACCATGGGCCCATTGTACTTCAACCCCACATAGCCCCTGCAGATGTATAATAGTAATGTGGTATTCCTGTTTTGCAATCACTCGGCTGCAACACCCATAATGTCCTCGGAGTGCCTCAAATATTTTTAGAATTATTGCTTAAGGCCTCCGTCTGCGATCAACAAATTCGCACCAGCGGGATTCTGCTGGCCTCGTCAGAATTGATGATTTCCCCTTATTGGAACGAGACTCGAACACGCGGGAGATGGGGACTTGGTTCTCAGATCACATGGGATCCTTTAAAAAATACCCCAAGGAAAGGTTAACTTTTAACTTGGCGTAGCTTAACTGAACTTGGGCGGCCAAGTTACATCAGTAACTTGGACAAACTAACTCATGCGATCAATTTAGGCCAAATTAGGCAATTCACATCAAGTTACTTCGGCTGTCACCAAAAGCCAACTTGGCGATGAACTTGGTGGACTTGACGCACTTGCTGAATCAGAAAGTCACTGATTCAAATGATTTTCGCGACAGGATTGCAATGAGTAATCACTAGTACAGTAATCCGAGTCCACGCACCCAAGTCCGACTCGGAAGGAAAGATTACGCAGGGATGTGAAAATCAGGTGAGATAATAACCCAGCATGGTGTCAAGCCAGGCAATAAGTACTTCAGGATCCAGAGCCTATCAGGCATGTGAGCGACTGCAAGCATCAAGCGAGTGGATGGAGTCAGGATACATCAGGAACTGGTCGAGCTTGCCCGCCAGCCGAGATAACGGCCGATGTCAAGCTTCTAGTGGCTGCCTAGTACTCTCTGAAGGGATACGAGGTGTCTGGAGCAATTATGTCTCATTTTCTGTGCTAATATCAGGTCCCTACCGCTTCATAAGCACCCTTGTTCGGTGAAATATGCAAGGAACACGCTCATGTTATTTTTGAACTTTCCGTGAACGTACGGTACGTAGCTTAGCTTTACTTAACTTAACTTTACTTAACTGTACTTAACTTGTACTTTCACTTTACTTTACTTGACAATTTAACATGCCCTGCCAAGAGTAAAGTAAAGTTAGTTTTGTAAGGCCAAGTTAGTTTGCACAAGTAACTTAGTGAAGCATCATGATTCGGTAAGTGCGTCCAGCCCACCAAGTTCATCGCCAAGTTCGCTGGCGGTGACAGCCGAAGTAACTTGATGTGACTTGCCTAACTTCACTGGTTGAACATTTCAAGTTTTGCACTGAAAATTTTGGTGAAAAATGTTTTGAATTTTACAGTAATTTTTCGCCAAAAAAGTAGGTGAAAAACTTGAAACATTTTGGTGACCTTTTTGAACCTTGTGAAAAATTTCTGAAAAAGTGCTGAAGAAGTTTTGAAGTTCAAAAAATTCATGAAGAAGTTACAAGTTTTTCACTTGGTTTTTCACTGAAAGATTGCTGTAAAATTCAAAACATTTTTCACTAGTTTTTTCACCAAAAAACTTGAAATGTTCAACCAGTGCTTGGCCCAAATTGATCGCATAAGTTAGTTTGTCCAAGTTACTTGATGTAACTTGGGCGCCGAAGTTCAGGAAAGGAAAGTAAAGTAAAGTAAAGTAAAAGGAAAGTTACTGGCAAGGTATAGGATTCCAGTTAAAGTGACTGATGAGATTGAGATGGCGTCCGAATCTAGTTCCAAGAAGGGAAACCGATCAAATTCCTACGTGACCACACGGTACCTTACGGGCTGATTTTTCTCGCCATACGGTATGGTATACGGTACGGGTCTTGGTACCGTAAAAGCGGTATTTTGCGGTGTACGGGGCTCAAGAATGGTGCTAAATGAGGGAGGGTGAGCCTGTATAAGGTGAATTCTGTCAGTTCTTTGCTATCCATGCCTATGTTAACCCACAGCTTCGTCACTGGCGCCCTCGTTGTGGTGTTTTGACTAAGCCGTACCGTACCCGTAACCGTAAGAAGTCTTCAAAGCGGCTTTACGGTACGGTTACGGGTTACCGTATAACCTGTAACTGTATACCATATAACCTGTAACCGTATACCATATTGTACGGTTATGGCTGCGATCCCTAGGACGAAGGTCGACCACGGACGAGGGGCTCCATGAAAAATTCTGAGGATATTCACGACGTTTCAGACGATATTTATACGTCCCTTAGGCTAGGTGGGCCAAAACGAGGTTGTGTTATTATCATTGCGCGGCCGCACTTAGCCTTACCAAATTTGGGCTTAAAGTATAAGGTGCCGCCGGTCTGAATATGAACTAGACAGGAAAGATGTAAGTTAAAGAAGATGAAAAAAGCATGTATTTGGTTGCAGCTTAGGGCTGGGTTTACACAGGGTGCTTGGTGTCTGATTTTTAGCCTGGAACTTTGCCCGGTCACCCGGACCACAAACAAGACATGTATGAATTATTCACAGAGAAGGACATGAGTGTAAATCAGGTTTCAAGAACGATTCAGATGTATTTCTGACATGCCCCATTCACTTTCATAGTGTATTGGGAGTGCTCAAGATCCTTGAATCCTCACGGTTGCCAGGCTTAGTGTTGTGTGGGTAACATGTTTAAATGACAATAAACCTTGCATTACGTGGCCGAGGACTCTTAATTTGTTGCTCAGGACATCCACAGATGCATCAAAAATAATAATAATAATAATAATCTAACCATGCAAGTGAGCCAAGTTAAAGTTAAACTCGACCACCCGTGGGAACAAGTTCTGGCAAGTTAAGTAAAGTTCGGCTCACTAAAGCGAACATGTAAGTAAAGTTCCAAATTAGGTCAAAAAGTTACTTTATTCACACTCTCCAAATGGTACTTTATCCAAACTCCCCTAAGCCCAAAACAAAAAACTTCAACGTTGAAACTCGTGTCAGAGACGATTCATGGTTTCTTGTAAGTACAATTTCAGCCAACATGAAAAGAGTTCAACATTGAGACTTGTGTAAGAGACGATTCATGTCTCCTTTTAAGTGTGACTCAACTCAAGTCAATAGGAAAAATGTTTGTGCTTGAAACTAAAGTTCAACATTGAAAGTTCGACCTTGGGGGGGGCTTTTTCTTTCGATGAATCGCTTACAAGGGGGCCGTCTGCAGCCAATCGAGTCTATCCACGTCGAGAAACCATTCTCAGTGGCGTCACGACGGCCGATGCATAATTTTTGATGATTTTACAGTGAATTTTGCTGAAAATGACCTTTGCCGGCGTTTTTTTAAAACGAATCGTTCACAGGGGCCAGTTTGCAACTAATATCATCGATTTGCGTCGAAGAACCATTCGCCGCGACCTCAAAGCGGTCTCGGAACAATTTTGAATGATTTTAGAGTGATTTATGTGGTTTCCTCTCTTTTTCATGCAAGCACGAACCGCTGTGAACCAAGGCAATTCGGAGCGGTTCACTCCGGTGGATGGCTGGCTCGCAACCGCCACAGTCGAATAGCCAAATGGCAGTCGAACTTGAATATCCAACAAATATCCACGTTTACGTTCGTTCAAATGAATAAATCTTCGAATTTGGGGGATTTATGGGTGATTTCCGTGTTGAAGGGTTTTCTGCACACGGGCTGCTGCAGGCTGTTGCCTCGATGCTAATCACAGCCGGGGAAGGAGGTTTCATCGAAAAAAAAACACACCTTTGCTTCCTGATTTGGTTCAAACAATTGAATCTCCGAATTCTGAAGCATTTAACCAAAAGCTTTGAGTGCAGAGGTTTTTTCAGGCTCTTGGCCCCTACCCATTTGAGATCAACGCTCCTGACATCTGAGGGACAAAGGTCCATCAAAAAGAAACGCGTCGATGACGTGTTTTGGCTGTTTTGAAAACAATACAGTTCGGATGAACAACTAGGTTCCTTTTATGGGTTCTTGCTGACCGGATTGCGGGCGGGCGGGCCGGGCCATTCACCGTTTCAGGACAGAAATGCATACACGTGTTGAAATAAGCCCCAGAGGAGAACGACACGAGGAGATCAAGAGGCCAACGATGGGGAACTTCGTTGTAATGCGGTAGCATACATGTCTGTAAGAACACTACTTTTATACTATTCCGTTGCTGTTACCGTTACCAGGAAACCCTATATTGCACTGGTTAGGTTGCCCACACTATGGTAGGTAGTGACCGAGCTCGCAACAGCTCGCACTGCTGTGCACAGCCACTCCAAATCCAACAACACACTGTCTTAGAAGGCAGGTCAGCCACATTTTAATTTAGATATGATCTTTAGGCATGTCTGGCCACCTTCCAACGAGAGGTGGACGAAATCCCGCTTACCGTTCAGTCGGGGTGATGTCAAAGTGATTGCTGGTCAAAGTTGGATTTCAATTTCCCTAGTCTCGTCCCCATCCGTTCAGGAGTGATAAGACTCCCTCGGAACACTTTTATCTAATAATAGAACTATCGGATCATTCCGATGCGGAGTTGAAAATGAAGTGCAGAGATCACTCCAGAACGTCTGGGGCAATTCGTATGTGATGGCCCCCATCGAGTCACACTATAAGTGTCACAAATCCTCGAATCCATGTCCAGAGCATGATATCCTGCTCCATATTACGTTGAGATGCTCCAAATCTCATTCAAGCTAACCTGGAGGTGTGCTCCAGGTTTTTTCTGCAGCGACTTTGGCCCACTGCTGCCAAATGAGCAGAATTGATGCTCCTGTGCTGACCTAGCCACGGCAGCTTGAAAAGAGCCAGAAAAATTCCGGTTTTTGGGAATATAGAGTACAAGATCCAGAAAAGGACATTAGAACATGTTTTGTGGCCAGTGGTATGGTATGGTGAAGAGTATAAAGTGAGTGTGACTCGATGCGGGTGTCACTGCACGAACTGCACCAGACGTTTGGGTGCGTTCTCTGCAATCATTTTTTCAATCTCCGACGGTCCGGCGCTCCGCCGGGCCGTAAGCACCCAAACGTCTGGAGCCGAGACTACAATTTCCCTAAGCGGTGGATCCACATAGGAATCATATTTTGATTTCCCTAACGGGTCGCTCCACAAATCTCAAATAGGAAACATGTATATAAACCCATCGTATGAATTTGATCCCCCCCTCCCCTTCTGCTTTACTACCACCATGCCCGCCTCTACCAAGGTACGTCTTCTTTTGCTTCTATTTGGGACGTCCTCCGATGCCAAACATATCCTACTCCCAGACCCCAGCCACAGTAAGTCCACGCTTGCCCAGCCACGCACCTTTCTAACACATCTTTGACTTCAGGCAAAGGTAACTACTGTTTTTCCCTACGGCCGAGTGCTGCTTAAAGAAACCTTTCTTTGCAGCCGCCCCGCAAAACCAAGGTGCGTTCTTGTTTCCCAATAACTCTGCGCGCGTGCTAACCTGACGTTATGAATCAGGCCGCCGATGGAGATCCCTGGGTATGTTATGATTTCTCTCTTTCTCGAATCCGTGCACGTTCTTACAGCAACGTCAAGGCTCCGGCCACATCCAAAAAAGTGGTGCGTCCTCATATTTTTCCTTAACAGCTACGCGGTCTTAAGGAAACATTCCCCCTTAGCCTGCTGCCAGAAAACACAAGGTACGTCGTAATTCCGTTCAGATGTCGTAGTACCTTTGCTGATCCTGATTCATCTTGTCAGAAAAAAACCGGCAACACCGAAGACGCAGACGTGAGTCTTCACCTTTTTCCGTAAATCATTTGCTTGCTTAAGGAAAAAAATCGACCCATGTCTAGCGTGAGGTTGCGCCGCCAGCCGACTCCGGCGCGAGCAAGCACTTCCTCGGGTTCGCCTCAGCTTCCATCATCATGAAGACCTTGGGCCAGGGCGGGCCCAAGATTACGTTCGAGGACCATCAGCGCGTTAGGAATAACACCTCATTCAAGGGGCTCATGACCACCGCGCGCGAGGACGGGGCAGGCCTCGCTCGGCAGGACCCCGACCACGCGCTCACCTTTGCCATTGACCCCAATTTGCTCGACCCCGCCTGCCTCATCAAGGAACACGACGGAACGTTCAAACCCATCGCGTTCAAAGCGGGCAAGATCGTCGACACCTCCAAGGGGAGGCTGTACAGCGGCTACCATCGCATCCTCGTCCTCGAGCATGTCTTCGAGCCCAGGTTGTACGCTTACGAGCAAGCGCACGAGCTGGCAGAGTCACAGCCTGAGAACCTTGTCGCGGTCGCCGACCGTGACGCGCGTCGGGACGCGTTGCACAATGAGGGGACGTGGCTCGTGTCCCTCTACGATGGTCAGTCCTTTCCTCTGTGCTTTCGTTTCCCTAAGGGCTCAACACGCTTAAAGAAAACTTCACTGATGACGAGAACACGGAGAGCATTCGTCTCAAGCTTAGCACCAACAATGTTCTCGCCGCCGTCCAGGACAGTCCTCGCGCACACTTTAACAATATCCTGCGCGGTCTCCGGAACAGCAAGACCGACAAGGCGCGCAATATGGTGCGCAAGCAGGCCCTCACCAACTCTCCGGATATGGTGACCACGATCTTGAACAAGCACTACGACGTGCTGCGGTGCTTCACGTACTTGAACGAGATCCCCGTGTTTGCGAACCGCGGACTCGAGCCCAAGCACATGCTCGAGGCGAAACAGACGTTCTGGGCGGTATGTTTCTCGTGACCCTTTAATTCTGTGCTTGGCTAACTCGAATCTCGATTCCACTAGTGCTTTGAGCCATTCCTGAGCGGCGGCTACCTGCAATTGGTCTACATCCTCTCCGACTCTGAATACCTTCCATTAACGGATGACCTCACCTCGGAGACTCGCGCCACCATTTCCAAGCAGCTTGCCGCTGATATGAAGCTCAAAAATTCCATGCTCGCGGACGAGCTCGTCGAAATCTTCGACACAAGGTTCAAGGTGTTTCTGCTCGCGGAAATGGAGTATTTCGGGCACAAGGGGAGTGAGAAGTGGACGGAGGCCATGCGGCTGTACTGCCAGCACGTTCTCAAAGACGTCCAGGAGCTGGTCGACCTGCAGACCACTGGCAAGGAGGACCCAGTTCTGAGCAGGCTTCACGAAAAGGTCAACAGAGTGTTGGGCGGTGCAATGAACGGCGGGCCGTTTGTGCCGTTCGGTGGACGCGAGGTTCCGCTGCTGTGTCCATCATTTGCGATGGCGCTGTTCACACTGTTTCAGACGTTGGCACCGGGAATTCGTTTGGTGCGTATTCATTTTTATTCTTTTTCGTAGGTAGTACTCATCAAGCAACGCAGATCGCAGGCTGGATGGTCCCCGGCATGACGGACTACGAGGAGCGCCGAGCCAAGGGCGAAGATGTTGTCGACAAAAAACTCTGCACCCCATCCCACTCCTGCCTCATTCTCCGCAACCTCGCGTTCTTCCAGTATTACCTCAATAGCAAAGAGTTCAAGGGCCACTTTGAAACATCCACGCTCGTCCCCGACAATGGCCTTGTCTACTACGCTCCCGACGGTGACCTCACGTCGGTGCGTACCGAAGTGGCGATTCTCTGGGCCAAGGTCTGTCTCTTTCCTGCTTTCTTTTCCATAACGCCCGTGGCTCACTAAGGAAAACAGGTTGTCGAATTCATCCTCCGCTACCGCACTTTTACACTGCTTTTGTGGTCGCCCGAGATCGAGGCGGCTCTCGCCCTCTGCAAACTCTCCAAAGATCAGCAGGCCAAGGCCCAGTTCCAATACAACGACACCCAGGTAGCAGGCATCGGGAGAACCATCCAGCTCTGGTTAGTGCAAGCGAAGGCCGACCAGGAAGGCAGTTTGGGCAGCAAGGTCAAGTTGACGGAAGTCTTGCGCCAGGCCGCCCAGACCTGCCCCACCGAGCTGTACGCGAACAAGCCCGACCACATGTTCATAAAGCAGCCTGAGCTGCTGCGTGCGCTGGAGTGCGCATCGTTTAACTTCCTCACGTCGACCAAGGGGAACAGCACCGCCCGTGCACGCAACAAGTTCGTCCAGGCGATCCGGAGGGAGATCGGCTGCAACGAGGAGTTCCTCGATCCGTTGCTCACGGCGAGCCCCGAGCTGTACGTCTTCCGCGCATACCTGAGGAGGATGATTCAGAGCCACGGGGATGACTCTTCCTGGGACAGCTGGCAGTACTGGCACAGCATTCCTAAGGCGCTTCGGCCCGTATTCAGAGGCCAGGGGGTGCCCAGGCCCGATGAGCCCACTGACTACGGTATTGCCCACCAAGTGGTAATCCGCCAGAGGCGCCCCTTCAAGACAGACCTGAAGCGCTCGTTCCAGCGCCTCTTGGACGGCATCAACAAACGGGGACTTTGCGCCGTTGGGTGCAGTGTGACGAGGACGACAGTGGCGAGCTTGTCAACAATGCTCTCCATCCTGCCGTTGCCGCCGCCTTTTCGCACCTGTGGGCTGTGAGTTTAAATTGTCGCTCTCTTTGTTTCTTTCTTCTCAATCTGACTTGATTTAGGTCGCCTCCGCCGTCCAGGAGGACGCTGCCAACATCGAGACCGATCCTTTGGCTGCCCCGCATTCCATCAACTTTGTGGAGTGGTTCGAGCCCCAAGGCCACATCACAAACGATGGATTCCACTGCAAGCAGGCCGACTTGAAGGACTGCTCGGAGTACTATCCCACGGGGGTTGAGCTGAGTATGTCGTTTTATTCTTCCCTAACACAATTTTGGCTTAAGGAAATTGGCACACAGCGGAATCACATTTCAAGTACCCCGATGTCGACGAGATGTGCATACCCAACCCTGCCACTGCTGCCAAGCATGCCCACTCTCCCGATCCCGACGAGGAGGAGGGCCGCACTGGGAAAAAGGCCAAGATGCAGGGATCCGATGCAGAGGAGAACGAGAACACGGACGAGATGCCCGGTGTCGAGGACACCTCCACAGAGGGAAGGGCAAAGGAGGACGAAGAGGAAGAGGAGGACACCACCGATCCGCCAGCACAAAAGGGCGAGTCCTCGGAGGAGGAGGTCCAAGTCCGTGGGCTGACGCAGCGGGTGCGAATGTGGAGCCGGAGTCGTGCGTCCGACTCATCCGACTCATCCGACTCTGAGTCGGACTCTGTCGCAGCGCCCGTTCCCAACCAACTCACCCGTGGCCAACAGTCATAGTTGTTCTGTCTTTTTTTTAACCCCTCCCCCCAACATGTATTAGATATGGACTTGTGTGCTTGAGAAAAAAATGTTTCCCTAAGTCGGCGCACCGGTTAAGGAAAGGGAGCTGGAGAGTTTCGTTCGCTTTCATGGACTTGCAGAAGGCCGAATTTTGCGCACTTTGGTGGATTCCACAAGACTTTGTATTGGCAATCCCGAGTACGGGAGTGACTTGCTCGATTTTTCGATGATGTATGACAGGATTTCGCATCCCTGCGTTACTTCTTTAACATGCATACTGGGGACAAAGGTTGTGTGGAAAAAAAAAAACGCGTAGCTTACGCTTGCTTTTGGGTGGAGCAAATAAATTCTAAAATGGAATTTTCCTTTGTGGGATTGCATTGTTCCAAAAGATGTTTTAGTGTTCTATCTGTTTCAGGCACGTTTTTTCATGCTGAGCAACATGCAGGTTACCGCAAGGCTTCATGTGAAGTCCTCGTGGAGAAATACGCGATCCGGCCATGTTTCAAGGTCGTTTGAAAAAAATTCTGAGTAACATGCAAGCTACGGCGAGGCTTCATTTTTAATCCTCGGCAATTCAGTCTTGCATAC
This sequence comes from Mycena sp. CBHHK59/15, assembly GCA_029204085.1. Lineage (NCBI taxonomy): Eukaryota > Fungi > Basidiomycota > Agaricomycetes > Agaricales > Mycenaceae > Mycena > Mycena sp. CBHHK59/15. The sequence continues at coordinate 49,983 of JARGXW010000138.1, read as the reverse complement.
CTCCGAATACTCACCCAAGTTGTACCAAAAAATGTTTGATGTTTTATATGTTTCAGGGTCGCTTTTTGACGCTGAGTAACCTCCAAGTTATGGCGAGACTTCATTCTCTCTTCCCGTGCATTCCTTCCTTAAAATTTACAGTCTCTTAAAGAAAACGGCCACTTGGAGCAGTGAGAACTTCCTGAGGTTTTTGCTCCATCATCTCAATGTCACATGTCACGATTTGAAATATGCGCCAATCAAAATTGATGGCCGTATTCATATATAAGAGGTCAACCTATGTTATCCCTCCTCTTCCTTAACCCCCATGTCCAGCAGTTGCTCATTATGTAATCAGGATCCATGCTTGTGCTCGGTACCTCTATTTTCTCTCTTTATTTCAAGTTTCCCTAAGGCTCAACTCACCTTACAGAATAATCCAGTGCTACCTGCCTTTGAAAAGGTCTCGTGGGGTGTTATTACCACACCCTTGCTCAGATCCATCTCTTTGGGTGTGAACCGCGAGATTGCGTTGTTTGTGTGCTTGGTGTGCAAGAACGCGTTCCACACGGAGAATGCGCGGAGGCATATACCCAAGCACCTGGGTGGTGTCCGCGCTGACAAGCGTGTCGCACAGCACATCACAGATATTGCTGCTGGTGCAGGCATTGAGGATCATTGGCCAACCTGGGCTACAGAAGAGTTCGCGCTGCCAAGGCCAGAGATGGATGGCATCTCGGTAAAAACAGATCTGCATGGTTGTCCCGACTGCGGCTTGACCTCCAACTTGAAGGCGGTGAAGGCACACATGAGGCAGCCTGAGAACCACCCCCCATCTCAAGGAGTGATGCAGCACAACCTCAATGCGCAGACCGTCAATGAAGGCGCAACCAAGGTCAACATCCGCATCGTCCCACACGTGGTGTCATCGCAGCCAGTGCCTGACCAACCGAGTCTTCTGGGTCAAATTCATGACTTCAAGTGGGAGGAATATCGCACCGGTGCGGTTCCAAATGCTCGGATGATCAGCCCATGGCTGATGCGGACCCGGTGGCCAGAGCACTTCGAGCAGTATCGGCCGTACACCGCAGACCTGCAAAATCTGGTAGCCATGCCCACCGAGACCGCGCTCGGCCGCCTACATCACATTGCCAAGTCGTATTTTCACCGGGCGACAGGGCTGTTGGATTCTACCGACGAGCTGGTCCTCCAGAAACTCAATTCGCACGATCCAGATAAGGAGTGAGTTCTCTTTTTCCCTAACGCCCTCTGCTTCTTATGGAAATAAAAACCCAGCGGAATCAACAACACCCCTCTGCATGCGCACCACCAGCCGGGCACCCTCGACGGTTATGTGGTTCCCGTCACACATTTTGTGGCCGGTCTTCTGCGCACCTCCGAGCACTACTCCTTTCCTACATCCCGGCGCCTGACCGCCGCGTTGAGTGCATTCCAAGAGGCAGAGTACAGCATCAACACCCTGCATTTCGTGCTGATGGCGCTTTGGAAGGCTGAGTGGTCAAAGACTCGCGACTGCAAAATGCCGGATCCCACCATGTGTTTCCTAATGCTGCAATCTGTCGACACTCACGGCAGCTTTGCGGATCCGAAGCAGACAACGGGTCTGATCGCTAGGCTCTGCCGGTGCATCCAGCTTGCAATGGTCACCGAGATCCACCGGTTGGTTGAGAAAGGCAGGCGCCCGAGCCAGATTCAGGCTTTCGAAGACATCAGCTCGTTTGTTATCGAAAAGGAAATGACCACATTCAGCAGTCTGATGAGCTTGCAGCACTATGCGTCTGCCCTTGTCTTTCAGAGCATGTCACTGCCCAACATCTGGTGGATGGACCGAGAAAACTGGGAGGTGCTGCTGTACAAGGGTCGAAGGATCACGTTGACGCAGCTGGGTGAGATCTTTGACAAGCTCGAGGCCGAAATCATCGACTTGTGGGAGAACAAGGTCCTGATGGGCTTGAAGTTGCATGTCAAGTATAAGGACCTCGCCGATAACCTCACCCATGAGCCCGGGTACTCATTCCTCGATGATCCCAGCAACCCCTTTCACGCTCTGAGGACCGGGCTGGCTGATGCCATTTTCAATGATCCCGAACTGGCGCAAAAGTTCCAGACCATTGATGCAGACGGCAACGAACACGTCAACATCATCTTCTGTCGCCAGTGGATGATGTCCCTTGCCGAACTGGAGGGACTGGTCATGCTTGCAATCGACATGATCAGTGGAGCTCCTCCTCGCGGAACGGAGCTTGTTTCGATGCTCGCCCGCAACAGTCTCACCCGACTTCGCAACCTGCGAGCTCTTGGAAAGTTTATTGCCATCATCCGGCAATACGACAAGACCACCAACAACATGCAGGCCGACCGCCTCATTCCCCACGCCGTCTCTGCGGTCAACGCGGACGTTCTCATTCAGCTGCATACCCTTGCACGGCCTTTGGCTCAAGTGCGTATTGCTTTCCTTAACAGGAGACCAAGCTAAAGGAAATTGAGCAGTTCCTAAGCAGCATAGTGTTTCCCTTGGACAAGGAGCTCGTCACGAGCTATGCAGAAATGCTCTTCATGGATTATGGCAAGGTCTTCACATCAGACAAGTTGACTTTGCTGATGAGCAAGTGGTCTGGCCCGATTCTTGGCTGGGAGATGAAGACGAGCCATTGGCGGCAGATCAACATAGCGTGGAGGCGCAAGCTTTGTGGAAGGGCTGCAGAAGACATTGAGGCTGACACAGCCGGAACTGTGAATGCACTGCAGAGTGGTCACAGCTGGCGCACAGAGAACCAGATGTATGGCCGTTCACCCGAAGCGCAACTCGGTGTGGCAGAGGACCTGCTGCATCTGTTCCTGCTTGCTAGCACCGACTGGCAGAAGGCAAACAAGGTCGTGCCGGGAGGGCTTTGTCTGCCTTATCAAGACAGCACCCGTGCCCACTATACCTCCCTTGTTCTTGACGGGACAATCAAGCTCAAAAATGCCCCTTCTACTGTAAATACGGTGGTGGTTGCCAATCCCATCGCCAACTCTGCGCTCAGCCAGATGTTTGTGGAGTTTGAGCGCAGTTCAACCAGGGCGAGCAAGACCATCGTTGCAAAACAGGACGAGAGTATGCAGGTGCTCACGGCGTTGCTGGCGGAGGTCACTCTTCTCCGACGGGAAGTCGCTGCCCAAAGACCACTGCTTCTGCCGACCACTCCCAAAACCTTCTCGCCTCTACCCGACTCGCATCTGACCCCCAATCACCCGGCCACTCCCTCCACTCGTTTGACGCCCAGGTCTTGGCAGCTCAACCCTCCCCCTTCGCAACCAGTAGGTCCACGTCCCTCTCCTCCATGGACACCATCTCGTCGATCAAAGAAACCATCTTCACCAATAGCCGACTTGGAATACTTTGCAGGGTCGGGTTCATGTTTAGTTTTGCTTCTTTCTTGCGGGCTGTCTGAAATGCAATGCCCAGATCAGCCTCTTCGATCGGCACCTGATCCCATGCCAAACGCACCAGGATGTGTGTTTTTAAATTTCCTTAACGCCTCCACCTGCTAAAGGAAATTGGTTTCAGCCAAGCCTGATCTTCTCCACTCTCTGCGCAAGCTGTACGGGCCAACCGCTGACTGGCGTGATCCCAAGCAGTACAAGGCTGTCAGAGAGCTGCTTGCTCTCGAGAATGATGTTATTGTTGCGCTCAAGACCGGTGGTGGAAAGACACCTGTTGCAATCCTGCCTTCGATGGTTGAGAACGGATATACTGTGATCATCTTGCCATTGGTCTCGTTGATGGCGGATTGGGAGCGTCGTCTCGTGAAGCTAAGGCTCCCGTACGAGCGATACCTGGGGGCAAAGGGCCCACAAGACTTGCATGGGAGACACAATCTCATCCTTGTCTCCTCGGACGTGGCAAAGCACGGTCGCTGGACACAAGCGATCATGCAGCTCCACAGCGGGAAAAAACCGGTCCTGCGGTATGTGATGGATGAGGTGGCCTACTACTTTTCGGACTATGACTTCCGGACGTCTCTGGTCGACCCTTTTGCACTCCGTGTGTTTCCCTTCCAGATGGTTCTGATGAGTGCCACAATTCCACCAGGCGCTGAACTGTTTCTCCAGAAGCAGTTCATGCTCGTGAACCCGACACGCCTCTCGACCCTCAGTGAAAGGGCAGAGCTGCAGGTCATCATTGAAAAGCCATGCTCCGACTTTGCACAGCAAATCACAGTTGCCAAGCAGCGCATCTCCGACATCACCCAGAGGTCTGGCTGGGCTCCTAGGCACCGGTTTCTTGTGTTTGTCACGAGGACTGAAGATGGCCAACACGCTGCCAAGGCGCTCGGTCTGCCCTTATATCACGCAGGGATCAAGGAAGAGGAGCGCGAAAAGATGTACTCCAATTGGGTTGCGGGACTCACCCCAGGCATTGTGGCGACGACCGCTTTGGGAGCTGGAACCGACTATCCCAATGTCCTCTTCACCATCCACCTTGGGCTGCCTTTTGATCTGGTCACGTTTGAGCAACAACGCGGCCGAGCCGCACGGAGCCCTGGCACAAGGGGGCGAAACTTTTTGATCCCGGTGCGGACGTCCAAGTTTTATGGCAAGGTGGATGAAACCTGGGGGGACATACGGGGAGCCGAGGCCATGTTTGATCTGGTCTTCAAACGTCCAGCCAAACCGTATCCGCAAGCGTGTCTGGTCTATGCCACGACACAATTCATCGACGGCAGAGGTGTGACCTGTCCGAAGGTGCGTGTGTACGGAGATTACTGCACCTCGTGCATGGAGAAAGGTCAGGACCATTCTTTTGATTCCCCAACATGCACAGCACACTAAGGAAACTTTTTCTGTCTATCTTTTTCCAGGCAACCCCGAGCCAGGTCAATTGATCTCCCCTCGGAAGCTCCTGCCGGAAGCCCCTCTTGCTTGGACTCCGCCTCACGGGATCAAGCGCAAGTTGCACAATGCTTTTGGATCTGTTGTTGAAGAATCTCGAAAGCGTGTGGGTGCAACCATTGAAGTCAGACATGGGAAGCTGCAGGTTTTCTTTGACTTGTTTGACCTCGCCGGAGACAGCTGCGGCTATTGCTTTGCACGTGGGCGGCCCAATGCGGAGTCCCGACACAAGTATTGGACATGCCCTCGCATTGACAAGGAAGGGCGGCAGAAATCATTGAGTGCCTTCCGACGGGTGGTCAAATACGAGGGGTCAAATCGTCCCTGCTACACCTGCCATATCTTTTCTTTCAGCCAGAATGCCCTGCACCCGGACTATCTCGCCGGGAGCGAAAGATTCTACCCGCAGGATAACTTGGCGGTCGGTGTCGCTCTTGCAGTGTTTTTTGACTCGGACCTACACAAGCGGGCCCTTGGGTATTTCCAGCCAGAGAAAACGAAAAAGTCGTGGGCAACGATCGAGGAGTATGCTGATTGGTTCTCTCAAAGGCATGAGGAGTATATGTGGAATAGCATGGCACTTCTCAAGTGGGCCAAGGATCATTTATACCAGTAGTTCAGGGTCTCTGAAACAGGCTTGTTCCGTCTGGAAGAACTTCAGTAAACTATGTATCTGATCCGCCAACCTGGGCTCAGGTTGGCCTAGCTATATACGCGGTTCAATTGGGTACCCAACCGAATTGAAGTGTGCATCCCTTTTAGAATCGGCTCTAGAGAACAAGCATTTTTTTTAGCACACAATAGGCCCTAAAGAACGAGGATTTCTAATCCTCCCTAGAGAACCCATTTCTTTAGCATAAAATCAGCTTTAAAGAAGGGAAAATACCAGGTACCAGGTACAGCTGAAAATCAGATTCAACAGTTTTCTTTAAATCCAAATCAGCCCAAAAGAGACTGTACCTGGTGCCAGGTACACGGATGAGATACTTAGCTTACACTCAACCCGAGCCTCAACAGCTCCAATTTAATTGCTACACAATGCATTTCGAATGGCTTCCTCAAACTTGCCGGCACAGTCTTTGAGCCAATGCCGCAAACGGGGGTGCAGAATATTTTTCTTGGCTTCAATCAAAAGGCTCCCTTGGCAAACAAAAATTTGCCGAGCGCCTGCGGCACGCGGAATTTGGCCCGCAAGTAACGGGGAGTGTCATTTGTGTCTAGAGGGCATGACAAGACACAAACCAGGTCCAGGTCTGCCATAAACGGGGGTGCAGAATATTTTTCCTGGCTTCAATTAAAAAGCTCCCTTGGCAAACAAAAATTTGCTGAGCGCCTGCGGCACGCGGAATTTGGCCCGCAAGTTACGGGGAGCGTCTTTTGGATCTGGTGGGCATGACAAGACACAAACCAGGTCCAGGTCCACTGCAAACGGGGGTGAAGAATATTTTTCCTGGCTGCAATCAAAAAGCTCCCTTGGCAAATAAAAAATTGCCGAGCGTCTTTTGGATCTGGAGGGCATGACAAGACACAAACCAGGTCCAGGTCCACCGCAAATGGGGTGCAGAATACGATTCCATCAACCCATCGTTAACTACCCGCGCTGCAATCACTCCCCGTGCGTACCACTCACCCACGAACTCCGGCCGCCAAACCGAGTCGATATTCGGATTCCTCGACCTCAAAAGCCGTAGGCTCACTATGGATGCCCGTCTGCGTCGCCCCAGGTACACTGCTATATATTATTTATCGTGTTTCCCACTAACTTCACTCTAAATTATTCAGCTTGCCTAATATTGCCCCGTACGTCGCGCCTCTTGATACTAGGTCAAAATCATGTACACACCGCGTCCTGACCCATTTTTAGTACTGCGCTGGCACCGACTTTTGATGCAGGCTGCGTGTGGAACCTCGTCGTGTTGTCGTGGCGTCCTCTGCTTTTCTTTTGTGGTGGACTCGCAATGTTGTCAGAACGGAAGTGCGAGAAGGACTGCTGCGGTTTGGGCTGCTGAGGAGTGCATTGACTGGTGAGTAATTTATCCTCCCTACTTCATTCTCCCTTATTCATCCTGCACATTGTTCTTCTTCATACTCCCCTCTGTCCCCCTCGCTTTCTCCTTGCTTTATCCTTTCTTTAATTTCTCTACCTTTCCTTCAACTCTTCACATGACCGCTGAAACTGATTTCGGTTCTCAGATTTCCTAGGATGGCCGCCGACGGCGGTAACATCGTATGAAGGATTGTAAGTAGCGAGATTTAGCACATACTGTATGATTCTGTATTATATATGTTTTGTGAGGGATCGTTCATAATCACACCAAGATAAACAAAATATCAGGCGACTTGAAGTTGGTATTTATACATAACATATCAATTAACAAATAAAATGTGTGGAAACTGGACCTGATATGTGTTGTATCAGCTGGGCTGATATCAGATTTGGAAGGAGAAATTTTGTGATGCAAATCGCGGTGCATGGAATGCCGCGAATCGGCATTGATTTCAGGAGCGGTGATACGATTCTGATTTTTCACATATCGGGAAGGTTGATATGTAACTCGAAACTTAAAAAATCGGCTTCAGTTTCGCTGCACTCGAAATTATTGATTTCGGCAAATGTATCGGACGCCAGCCGATACTAGTCATTTCAGCTGCCCCTATATTGATCTGATGTTTATCTCGGTGTGAATTCAGCCCTAGCGATCTGAGCATTAGCAATGGGGCGTCACCTCAGCGGCCAATGAGCAGCAGCTCAGTGGCAGATGGATTTTTGTTGTTCTCAAACTAAGAGCCTGGACTTCTTTTTCGGCACCACCGAAAGTTTGCCCAAATCTAATTGTTTCGGCAAGGCGTCCGCTTTCGAGAGTGGGGGGGGAGGGTCCACCGAAAATTTCACATCTCTGCCCAATTTCTGCACTCATTCCTCCATTGAATTGAAAGCCACACACCTCCCCTTTACATTCCTTGACATGCACATGCCGAGCTGGCATCGTATTTATGCGTGCTTGGCCCCCATCAGCTGTCCTCCGCTCCCACCTGTGCTGGCGCTCGCTCAATCCACCTACTCACTCACGGCCAGAAACCCGTTCGCCAGTGACCTCCATGCTCTCTAACTCTGTTCCTGCCCACTAGATCCACAACCCCACCACGATGCAGGTGAATGCACCTCATCAGTGCCATCTTAATGTTGATCATGCAAATTTGGATCAATAGCTACAAAATTCTAACTAAAGCATGGTGTAAGTGCTCAGGGCTCTACTATTCCATGAAGTTGCGCAATCTTCATGGAATAGTAGAGTCCTGAGCACTCACACCAAGATCGTACAGGTTCTGCAATGTAATATAAAACCAGAGGAAGCACAAATGCGGAAGAGTTGTACGCCTAGCAACAAAATCATCAGAGGGGCAAAAAGAAATAAGGAAAATGAAAGCTACCATCAACGTGCAAGATAGCAAAAAAAAAGCCTGTAACTGTAACGATAACAAGAAAGATAAAAAAGTGGAGCCTGAAAAACCATTAGCATAAGATCAAAAGAAACCAGCGAGTGCAAACCAGCAACGACAAGGAAGATAACAAAAGGATAAACCAAGGACAACAAGGAAGATAACAACAAAAGAGCCTAGAAAACCGTGAGCATAAAATCCAAAAGAAGCCAGCAAGTGCAGACCAATGACGATGAAGAAGCAGAGGGTAAAACCAAAATGACGAGCCTAGAAAACCAGATTAGAATAAAAGAAAAAGAAAAAAAATGAGATCAAAACCTTCAGTCACAAAAGGGAAACCTAAACAAAACAACGCAGAAAGAAAAACAAAAAACAGAAAAACTGGTGTTTGAGAACGCCTCCGTTCATTGGGGTTGCTGCGGACGGACTAGAATCCCCACAGCAAGAACGTTTCCGTTCATTTTGGGTTACTGTGGAGGAGTTGAATCCCCCCAGCAGCCTCTCGATGTTTAAGAACGTCTCCGTTCTGGCCACAGCTGAACGTCAAAGCCCCGAAGGACCGAATCCCGGCTGCAGTCCACTCACACGTTATAACGTGATCAGCACAAGCATGTATACATGCCTGCGTCCAAAGAGCCCGTCGGCTAACATCCGAGCAGGCAAGGGGAAAGTGGGATAGGAGGATAGACGATAGACTGACACTGAAGAGATAGCGGTCAGCAAACTGAAAAGTTGATAGAGCACTTACCCCTAGCCCTCATCTGTGTATGAGATGGAGGGACGACATAACCGCTGCAGTTCGGCTATGTCCCTCCTCCATCTCATCCACAGACGATGGTGGTGGTTGGTGGGAGAGAAGCAAAAGTGATGGCACAGGTGTCACACCCATCTTTTCTAGTGACAGGCACACTGATCTTTCCCCATGGGTCTGGTCACATCAGGGCCTCGTTTTGGTAATTGTTGAGTTTACTTGATTTGGGATGTCCATCAAACATAGCGACCGAGTTGGAAACAGTATATCAGGATCTAGATCTGTTACCGCACCATTTTCTTGGGGGTTTTGGTTTGTGAGGGCCCTAAACACTAGACTCGAACCAGTCTCTACGTTGAGCAACAGAAAGAGTAGTAGCACGTAGAGATAAAAATCAGGTCAATCGGAGAAGAATTGAGCGAGGAAGAAAAAAAGGCGAAAGTGTTGCTCGAATGTAGAGACTGGGAGAACTTAGTACGCAAAAGTGCCATTAGAAGTTGCACGTGATGATTCAGCTCGACTGAGAAAATTTTCATCAATTTTTTCAGGCGACTTCCCTCGAGCCCGCTCGGGCCACATTCTGAAGAGTACAAAACGTTCCGGCACTCCTAAAGGTGTGTATTATGCAAATACATCCGCGTAAATCACGTAACTCATCGCACAGACACGGGATCTTATAGATTTGCGCCCGCACTAATTAGCCTTGCCAAATGCGCCTCTGGGTCGTCCCGGCAGCGTTACTTATCGTCCATACCCTCTCCTAGTCGACCTCGTATGCCTCCCGACCGCAATTAGCTCTACGGATGGCCGCCAATGTCGGAATTACTCCAGACTCGCGGAACTCCACCCCATCGCCAGGTCCTGTCGAGCAGCCGTCTTCGGGCCCAAATCCAGTCTTCAAATCGCCCCCGAAGCGAAGAGGGGGCCAATTCACATCCATCAGGACCAAGCGCAAGCGGAAGGCTGAAAAAGAGGAGGAATTCTGGACCCCGGAGCGCACAGCAGCCGAAGAGACTCGGGCGATGCAGGAGAAACTTGCGGAGGCTGCAGCAGAGAAAGTCGCCCGAGATGCAGCGGCAGCAGACAAGGCCGAGGAAGCGCGTACGGTCCGCGTTCGCGCAGCTCTCCAGAAGCTCAAGGACGCTGGCTGTACCACCACCTACCAGTTTTTTGAAGACTTCTTTGCCAGCACCAACCGCGAGGTTTCGAGGCAAGCTTCACAGCTCATGGGGGCACACGGGGCCGACCTATTGGACCTCCTTCACGCCAAACGCCCCGATGACGTCGCACCCTGGGCCCTCAAAGTCAGCCTACCCGTGATAGCAGCTGAAGGGGAGAAGCTCGCTGATTTGCTTCACCCGGACCATTCCCAGAGCTTCAAGTCGCGGTTGGAGACGTGGTCTCTGGACAAGATGCTTTCGGAGGCGATGATTGCCGCGCCGAACCTGTGCGAGCTCTTGATGCTCATGGGAATGACAAGCAACGTTGGGCAAGACGACAACAAGCTGGTAAGCATTGACACGAATCGCGGAACTTTCCATTCATTCTCACGGCGATGACAGGTTCTCGTTACCGTGCTGTGCATGCTTGCGCAGGCTAAGAACGAGCGCGCAAACGAGTTTCAAGAGATAATGGGGACCTATTTTCTTGCCTGCAGCACTCCGCGCCGCCAGTTCGATGTTTTGGCTCATGCGGGCTTGACAGTGTCGTACACCAAAGCCATTAACGATCTGAAGGGTCTTTCTGCCGAAGGGCTTGCTCGTCTGCGACGCATGGTGCAGGGAAAGGCTTGCATGATTGTGTGGGACAACCTCAATATTGCGTTCAAAGTTGGGGAGCAGCGGCATGATTCCAAGGACACCTTTGAAAACGGCACCACCACCACACTCATCGTTCTTTATGGGGTCTTGCGTGGGGAGCTTGAGCTCGAACTTCTCGCGCCACGGACAACGCGAAAGCCTGTCATCGACTTCGAGCCGATGGACACGCTCCCGACCACCGAACACATTATCCAGACACGGGATTCCGCATTATGGCATGTCCGCCGTACTCTCCTTGAGTGGTTCCCGAAGCTGGGTGCTAAATTCAAGGACGACCACGGGGATATTCCTGTCATTCGGGCTATCCCTCTCCATACGACGGAGCAGCTTCCCACCCCCGCCATGAAGATCGACGAATCGAGCCTTGATGGCACCATCGATGTCATCGACACCACCGTAACTCGCACTCTCCAGTTTACCGCGGCCGGCATGCATGCTCATGGCGTAATGTTTAACGGTGGTGATCTTCTGAGCTTGAACCTGACTGACAAGGTATGCTCTCCCGTTCACCGCATGGTCGTGAAATGTTTATAATTGATTGCAGGCAATCGCCGCACGGCGCGAAGACACGGAGCTCTTGGACGCCTACGGCCAGTACATATGTGGAATACTTGGTATCTTTCACGTGAAGCTCTCTGGAACGCGTGGAACCGTCAACGAGCATTGGGGAGAGCCGAACTTGAAGTTTCCGGGCTCCCTCTGGTCGCAAAATAGTTTCTTGGCCAGGAAGTCCATTCCAGCGGGCTGGAAAGCCAAGAAGCTCCCGCCGTTTCGACCTACACATGAGCTGATGCTTACACTCTCATTACCCGCGCACATCCTCGACGGCTTCCGTATTTATTGTGGAGCCGCTTCGTTGGATGCGTGGGTGGAATCTGATCTCTCCTGGGACAACATCAAAGCCATCTCCGAAGTCGTAGTTGAAAAGCTGTGCTCTGCTAGCACCGCGGAAGACTTGCGACTCCTGCCAGAGGCTGACCGCGATCCTCAACTCGAAAATACTGTGCTGTGTAACCACGACATGCTCCTCCTCCTCATCTTCACCACATCCATCAAATCCGGCGACGTCGGAATGGTGATCAACATTCTTGCCCATAGGATGGTAATGTTTCGAGGGATGGGTTCAATGCCAAAGTACGCGGATGCCCTGTTTGAACTCATCAACAATTTAAAGCGGTGGCCCGCCCCGCTGCGGTAAATTGGGTTATACTTGTTTTTTGTTCGGTGCTGACCTGGAGATGCAGTGAAGCATACTTGAACAACTGGCTCGTCAACCTGTCTGGAAAAATTCGGGCATTCAAGGAGGTAGACCTCCTGCAGGAGCATCAGAACTTTTGGGCCAAAGTTCGTCCTGAACATTGTGATTTTGCGTAGACTTATCCTCGAACAGGTCATTTACAACGCGAGAGGATCCAATCGTAGTTGGGATTGGTTGAGCATGATCACCGTGGTCATATTCAACCTTCGAGATGTAATGCGCAATGTGCAGACACAGTTCAAGATTCCGCACCACGGAATCTCTCACACCAGCCCGAAGGCCGCCGAAGATATCGCTAATTTTCAGGGATGGCTAGAATCGAACCGTCTGCAAACATACGTGAAGGAGCGCCCCGGAAAAGATCAGATTTTACGGGTTCGTGATCTCATGGTGACAGGTGCTGCCTACGCGAATACTCCGGGCGCGTTCAAGAACTTCCGTCGTGAACCTCGGAAAGTTTCATACAAGACAACCGCGGCGGCAGCAGACAGTGAGTCAGATGATGAGGAACAGCCAGTGGTGGAGGATCCAGAGACGCAACTGGACGCGGTGGAGGAGGATGATCTCATGCACGATGATGAGGAGTTTACGAACATGGCCGACCAACTATTGGATATGGCTCAAGAGGTAGTAGGGATCTAATTCATTATATTTGTTTATCCTATTCGTAATTTAAGTCCCTCCCCCTCGTCTTTGTGACCTTGCCCTCGACCCTTCACCTCGGATCCCTCGACCACGCCCGCGCGCCCGTCCGCCCGCCCGCCCACGCGCGCGCCCGCGTCCCCGGAGTATGGCATCAAAAATGTCGCCTGGTGGGACGGGTTCAGGGGAGTCACGCCCGGCGTCTGCATCATCGTACTCCTGGACAATGCGTTGAAATTCCTGCAGGAGTGCTGGTCCATGATAGGGCATCAAGAACCACCGCGCGCGCCGCTGCAGATTTTGCACGGTATCGACCCGCTCTCCGCACATTGCAAGCTGCTCGATGGTGATGTCCGGGAGGAGCGCCGATCCGGTCATGGAAAAGCCCGCCTCGACAGGGTACAACTTGGGCATTAGGACTTCGCGGCTCCATTTGCGAAGTCCCGTGCGGATGGCATCAGAAAGGTCGGTCGGAAACTTACGCTTTTTCCCTCCCTTCAAGCCAGGTTTTTTTTCTACCACAAAGAGCGGAACCGGGAAGCGTGTGGGATCGCAAATGTCGCAGCAGCGGGCACCTGCGGGAGCAATCGCCATTGGAGGCGCTGATAAAGTCAGCTGGTTATAGGCCTCACAGCAAAACCCGTACCTTTTGCATTGTTCTTGAAGTATTCATCCCATACGAGTCGCCGGCAGAGCGTCGTGGATGAGTACCTGGTCAGGAAGCTCGCCTCGAGCGCATCTGAAGCGGACACCCTTGCCGCCTTCCTCTTCTTCTTCTTCTCTGCCGCGGAAACCACCTCTGGATCTGCCTCGTCGGCCTCCGCATTTCGCTCCACCCGCGAGCCCCCTTCACCGACAGCGACCGCTTGATTCGCAACAACGTCCTGACCCTCCTGCGCATCTGGTACCACATCGTCACCCTCCTGGTTCTGTGGTTCTGCCGCTTCCTGCCGCGTAGCGCGGGCCTCGGCTTCTGCGATCCCGTCCTTCAAAACTTTCGCAGTAACAAACAGTATAGCCTCACCGAGCTGTGAAAAGTCGCGAACCACACGGCCAGAACGCTGGACCAATGCACAGAACGATGGTGGGAGCTTCCACAAAACAACTCGGACGATATTGCGCATGTCACAGCCCTGCGGATATCATCAATATTGACAACACTAGTCTAGAAATCACTTACCATCCCAACGGCGTCGGTGCAGCACAAGATACGGATCTCGCAGTCCCGAAGCATTCGCTCAAGCGCCCGCTTCCGGGCTGTGCCAATTTTTGCGTGGTAGAAGGCGATGGCAGACTTGTCGATGCCAACCTCGGTAGCCCATGATTGCAGCTGATCGCAAGTGTCCTCGGTCTCGATCCGGGTGTTCAAGTACACCAGAGTGACATCGACGTCGGCAGCGGTGGACGCGCCGTCCCGGATAAGGAAGCGGAGGTCGGCCTTGGTGTCGTCCGGGTGTACGATCTTCCGGACGGAGAGCGCGATGTTAGGGCGAGCATTGGACATTGAAATGGTGACGGCGTCCTTCCCGATCTTCAGTTTGGCACAAACATCGTCCAGGACGTGCGTTGGCAGAGTTGCGGAGCCGATTGCAAAAGTGACGGTCGCGGGGACACGGCTCCGCGTACTCGGAGCGGAAGCTCCCGCCCCAGAGGCTCACGCAGTGCGCCTCGTCGATGAACACGAGGCGCAGATGCTCTTGGAAGCGGGGCTGCGATAAAACCTTCTTGCTGAACTCCAGGGATCCTGCAATCTCTGGGGAAACGAAAATTCGCTGCGCCGCTCCCTCCACAGCTCTCTGCATACAAGATCAGACGGAGCGCGAGCACAGAAGCCATTGTTACCTTGTAGAGAGCGCTTTGACCCTCAGCCGTCAGCGTTTCTTTGCAGATGGCAATAGATTCAAGTAGGGAAGCACTGGCCTAAGTTGCCAAAGGAGGTGAGTGAAAAGAAGGCTCGCAGAAGTTAAGCACACACCTGCTCGAGCATCAGCGCGCTCAGCGGGCTGACGATGATCACGATGTACTCCGAGTTCGACAGGACTGGCAGGTCGAAGCACAGGGACTTGCCGCTCCCGGTACCTATGTCCAAGACGATGTCGCGACCTTGCATGACATTGGCGAAGAACCCCGTCTGAAACTCATGGAGAGTCTTCCCCAGCCGGACGCGGGAGCTCGCAATGATTGCTGGTATGTTGATCTCGCTGGCCTTGTATATCTTGACCTTGGAAGCAAGTGGTTTCGCTGCCACAGGCTTCGACGCGCCCACCATGTCGAAATCGGCGGCAATTCGCGTATTCGGAGTCCCGGTCCGAACGAGACGTGTCTTCCACGGGTTTCAGTGTCGGGATGTGACGAGTAGTGCGTTTGAATGAATTTGTACCCTTCAGCATGTGGCCAGAGTCGGCGGGACGGCAGTATGACAATAGGAGGAAGCAATTTGGAGAAAATTTCGCTAAGTCGAGCTGAATCATCACGTGCAACTTCTAATGGCACTTTTGCGTACTAAGTTCTCCCAGTCTCTACGTTCGAGCAACACTTTCGCCTTTTTTTCTTCCTCGCTCAATTCTTCTCCGATTGACCTGATTTTTATCTCTACGTGCTACTACTCTTTCTGTTGCTCAACGTAGAGACTGGTTCGAGTCTACCTAAACACTCTAAATACATAATATCAAGCCATATGGACAACTGCAAAGCATCTAGTGAAATTACTTTATTTAGGATGTCCATCAGGCATAGCGACAGACTCGGAAACAGTATATCGAGATCTAGATTTGTTACCACACCATTTTCTCGTGGGTTTTGATTTTGTAGGGCTCTAAACACGCATATTAAGCCATATGGACAACCGCAAAGCATCAAGTGAAATTACTTACTGTTTCCGAGTCTATCCCAAATACAGTAATTTTACTGGATGCTTTGCGGTTCTTCATATGGCTTGACATTATGAATTTGGAGTGTGTAGGGCCCTCACAAATCAAAACCGAAGAGAAAATGGTGTGGTAACAAACCTGGACCACAGTATCCCTTCTCCATGTCGGTCGGTAGGCTTGATGGAAGGCTTGATCGATATTTCAAATAAGGTAACTTCGCTTGATACTGGGTGACTTCCCGTAAGGTAAATTTATTCTGAGGGAATATTTCAGCAAGATGCCGAGGCACCTGTCAGGACCCCATCAGTTCGGCCATCCCAAAGCGGACACAGTTTATGCTGCAGCACTCAAATAGATTAAGATTCTGGAGGGGGGGTACCAACCCCCCTCCAGAATTTCAGTTGCCTGAATAAATGTTTTGGGACGATATTGATTGATCGTCACGCATATCACACCCGTCACAAACTCCCCGCATCCCTCCCAACATCGCCGCCCACGTCATTGTCGGGACCCTTCGTCGCCCATCCTCGCCTGAGCATTCCTGAGAACAGAACTTGCACATTTCGGATGTTTTAAAACCAACAGAGGATCCTCAAACGCGTTCTCTTTTGTGTAAACTCAACATCACCACGATCATTTGAGAGCTTCCTTTTGACGAGGGCGTGCACTCAACAAGAAGGATTGTGTTGGCCACGGACTTGGGGAGAAGGACCAGAGCTTTCTCATGTTGCATTTAAAGTAATAAATTATAATCTTTACTTGCGGGAAACATGAGCGGCGGAATATCCTCTGCATTGATCTCATCACTGGCACCTTCAAACAAGCTCGGAAATTGCGCCAGCATAAATTTACCTTACGGGAAGTCCCACTTTGCGGCTGTCCATATGGCTTGATATGCTGTATCCAGCGTGTTCAGAACCTTAAAAAATCAAAACCCACGAAAAAATGGTGTGGTAACAAATCTAGATCTCGATATACTGTTTCCGAGTCTGTCGCTATGCCTGATGGACATCCTAAATAAAGTAATTTCACTAGATGCTTTGCAGTTGTCCATATGGCTTGATATTATGTATTTAGAGTGTTTAGGGCCCTCACAAACCAAAACCCCCAAGAAAATGGTGTGGTAACGGATCTAGATCCTGATATACTGTTTCCGACTCGGTCGCTATGTTTGATGGACATCCCAAATCAAGTAATTTCACTTGATGCTATATACCTGCTGGTCAACTTCTTTTTTGCTGGTGCATTTGTTTCTGTGGTTTATGGTCTCCTTTGTGTGTTGTGGGAGAATGGATGTGCGATTCATGTGGCTGCATCGCCGGCTATGTGGCGGAGTGTAGTCATGGTCGGGAGAGAGAAGGGTCCGGCCATCACGCATCATTCCGCTGTCACAAGACATTACACTGTTTTCGCACACTCATCAGTGCACCATTTCTTGCCCTTGACACCCATCTTCGATGACCAAACCCAAAGTTAGGCGGCTTTGAACTGTCTCAGTTGGCTGGTTTTGCTGACATTGCCATAGAACAACAACCTGTGGGAGGCTGCTGTAGAAGCCTACGACCATCCAGAGTTCTCTAAGAAGAAGAAGAAAAACGCAACAGCCGCACCAGCCGGACTGGTGGGACAGCGAGAAGCGTCGAAAGGGAGCAGGGGACGTAGAAGGGAGGAAAAGGTGTGTTTGTTGGTTTGCTTGTTTCCATTCTTCTATAAGCTGCAGACGCGTGTTATAAGATCCGCGTGTCCAACCCCGATATCCAGCGGCATCACCCGTATATCCGAAAGCAACCTGGCGGCCCGAGCTCCACGCTCAGCAACAGGAGCAAGGCGGCTCAAGACAAACTACTCCCTGCAGCGTTCGAACACCGATTGAGGGCAGCATTCCCGCTCATCCCTACGTACCGCTCACCCCTAACGTTGGCTGAACTCAAATCGCGGGCCAAGTCTGCCAAAGAGTTGGAGCGGGTTGTTCCTATTGTACGGAGACTCGTCGAAGAAGGGAGAGTCATCTCCTGCTCGACACGGCTGGTGGATCCTCACACTGGGCAGACCCTGTTCCTTTACCTCGGTGATCGCTACGGGGACAACAGCGTGCAGTACGTCAACCATGAGGGTCTCGGTGACTCTAGAAAGTCGTTCGTGAAGCCGGTGAGTCGCCTGCCAGCTTTATATCCGTCCGCTCATTTTCTCTCAGAAAGATTTGGAACAGGCGACCGCTCGCAAATATCTGGTCAAGGGAGTGCAGGCGGCGAAACAAAAGGGCTATAACATCGTTCAGGACGGGTTTCATGTGCGAGCTTGTTCTATTCATCTATTTGTCGCTCATTCCGTAGGAGAACATCATCGACGCCTATGGCAAGGCTGTCCATGCGATGGCTTTCGTAAACACCCCGAACCGCGACCAGACCACCATGAGGCATGGCCCACTGGCAGAGAATGGAACCTCCGTCCACAGCTTCCCTATCGCGCCTGAGGTCAAGTGGACCTCCAAACCTGCTGAGGCAGGGCTTCGGAACACGCAGGTTTCCGATCCTGGACAGGTTTACAGCGACAAGCCGGGCGAGGGTTGTGAGCCCTCTGGGGTGTGGCACTTTATCGAGGGAAGGGAGCAGATTGGCCACCATGGACAGGTCAGGACAGCCCCGACTCTAATCTTCATCGCCTGACGTCCGTAGGGTCTCTATATGGCGAAGGACATGTGCCCTAGCAGTGGCTCCACAACCGCTGTAGGAGCTATGTACAAGAACATGGAGACACTCGAGTCGAACGTCGAAGCCATCGTCAAGGTCGCCTTTCCTGGGAAGTACCAGGAAATGAAGGGCATTTGGAGGGCCGGTAAGATATGGGAGAGGCAGAGTGGGTGCCACAATGCGCGCGCGATCGTGTTCAAACTCCCGGTATTCCCTCACTGGGATGATACGGACTTCGGAGTCTCTGTCTCGTTCGCCGCTGGGAGGTTCACGGGGGGTTACCTGTACATCCCCCAGTTCGAGCTCGTGTTCGAGTGAGTCGTTTCGATTTCATTTCATCTTGGTGTTCTCACTGTGTTTCATAGATACCGCCCTGGTACCATGGCGGCATTTTATGCAGACTGCACGATCCATTCTGTGGGTGACTGGGAGGCCGTGCGCATGGAGAAGAATGACGAGATGACGCCAGGACGTATCGGTACGGTGTTCTACATCCCACAATCGTCGGCGGAGGCCCTGGGCGACAAGGAGCCTGGTTGGGGGTTGAAGACAAATTATGGGAGATTTCCTGCTTAGTTGTCACTGCTTCTTCAGGGAGCAGAGCTTGCTTGCCCATCCATTTGACGTAACACTGATATGGCAATGTGCGAACTTCCCTCTCAAGGGCAGAGTAGAACTGGTCCCAAGACAGATTTGTCAATTGTTTATGAGTGTCGTCGGGCAAGATCTGCTTCAGAATAGTGTAGAGACACGTGTCTATTTCGTTGCGCTGTCGTTGAGGTTCAGATGGAGGCAGTTTTGCAGTCCCTCTTGAAAATATTGCCCCTCACTTCTGACACAATTTCCCAGGGGAAACTAGGGTTAGGACGTTTCAGCAGAGCGGGAAGCGGGGATTGTGATAAATGATGATGATGAGGTCAGACAGTGCAAACAAACTCTGAAGGATATCCACTACCTGGCAGAGGATGGGAATTCGGGGATTGATGTTTATTGCCAGGCAGTTCTCGTAGTCACCGAGTATTTTGCAAACTCTTGGCAGGCAGTTCTCGTAGTCACCGAGTATTTTGCAAACCAAGAGTCTTCTTGAATCAAATGTATGGTGTAATTTAATGACCTGAGATCTGCAAGGTATTATGGTGAGGGTAGAACTTGGAATTGGGCTTCGAATAATGTATATCCCATAAATCCAGCACTGAAGCATGTCATCCTTTTATTAAATTTCAGCCACGGAGTCTAACATCTGTCTGGCCTGGACCCAAGCTAAGCCCAATGGTGTACACAAAGATTTTGACTCATTCTCAGGTTGCAACTACACAAGGTTGCCACTCCCCAAAGTTGTTGCTCTCGAAAGTTGTCTACAGATGAAGGTGTCTCTGAGCCTACCTGAAGTTGACACCATCAAATCAGAAGTTGTCATTGCACATATCTTGGGTTACATCCTTTGGAAGTTGTATCCGCGCAAAGTTGGAGTCCCAGAAAGAAGTAAAAATCTTAGTTGTACCTCGCTCAAAGCTGTCATTCTTCGAAGTTGTCGCAAATTTTCTAAAGTTGTCCTCAAATTTGCACTAAAATCCCCAAGTTGTATGATTTGATTTTTTTGACAGTATATGTGCCATACGGTTGTCAGCGACAAATGTGGTAATTGCGGATCGATATTTAATCGCCCCATCTTCCGAGGAATGTCAGCGTCAACTCCAAGGCAAAGTTGTGAAAGTACACACTCAACATTTGGTGCGTGGACGACCAGCGCGTCTTGACGTCCAGAATCTGCATATGGATCCCGGCTAGAACTTTTTTCGGCGAGAGAATCTGGTACCACTGCTGGCGCCGTTGGGGACTAGACCGGACGGCGCGATGGATCCTTCGAAGCTTCAAGATATGTGTTAGCGATTTGGTAGCGGAACACCGCAGGTGACGCACCTTCCGCACAGAGGCTGTGACTCCAATTGGCGTGGACCCTTCGGGCTCATCGTCTTCATCGTCCATTGTGACTGCTTCTTCATCGAGCTGGGCAGACTCAAGTGAAGCCGTGACAGAGTCTTGATACGGGGTAACTCCCTAGTTTTTCTTTTTACTTTTCTGAACGGCGCCAATTGCCTCAAGAAGCTGTCGATGAGCGTGAAAAAACAACAGAATTCCGTGAATAAATACCACATACCTGAAGGATGGCCAGATGAACTGTGTGCGGCATACATCGTAAACGGGATTCCTTGGCCGAAAATTTGATCCCCTTTTCCAGGCATTTCTGTTCAATGGCTTGTACAAGGGTATCGTTATTGGCAGCATTATCCATCATGAAAAGAGACGACCTGAATATTCCCAATTGATCATCCTGGACGCAATCATCAAGGATAGTTTCACTTACGCCGCCGATCAGCCCATATCGTTCCAAACTTTTCCATACAACATCTGCCATATTTTCACCGGAATGTTCACCTATTAACTCTTAGAAATTGATGAGAAGTTCCTCTGATACGATGGTAAACCGGATGAGCTGCAAACAAAAAACATCATTTACCGAGTCTCCCATCGTTCATGACATAGTGGGCTACGATGGCAATGAATGCATAACCATTCGAGGACGTCCAGGCGTCCAGAGAAATCGAAACTTTGGCCTGAAGAGGCTGTAAATTGCGGTGAGGATCGCGATTCAGCTAAACTAAGAGCTAGACACTTGCCGTGAAAAAATGATTTTAACTCCTTTGTCAGGTCAGCTCCCATGTCTGTCACCCACCGTTGAACAGTTGTCGCCGATGGAATGTCCAGACCCGGGGAGCGGTGATGAATATATTCGAGCAGGCGGCGGAATTCAGGTCGTTCGACCTCTTGGAATGGCTGGTCACATGCGATTAACCACTATACTATTCCGCACGCCAGTTCAACCCTCATTATCATGAATTCTTGTTCACCAACTTCCCCTCCCGCAATTTTGCGGGAGGGAATGACACACAACCAAAAACAATTTTACAACCAAACAAAAATCTTTGTCATCCCCTCCCGCAATTTTGCGGGAGGGAATTTTACAACCAAAAAAAAAAAAAAGTCTTTGTCATCAAGTGACCGAGAGGGAAATAAGGCGGGGTGGGCGTTCCCGATGTTTGGCGCGAACGGGTTGGGGGGAAGCTAGTGCAGCGGGGTGACAAATCGTTCCCAAAACATTGGGGGAACGATTTGGGTGGGAGCGAGTGGGAGGGGTGATGACAGATGGTTCCCGATGACCAAAATTTTATTTTTTTTGGTTGTGAAATTCCCTCCCGGAAAATTGCGGGAGGGGATGACAAAGTTTTTTTTTTTTGTGGGTGTTTCATTCCCTCCCACAAACTTGCGGGAGGGGGCCCCGGAAGTCACGTGACGTGCCGCCTCGGCAGACCAAACACACCACCACGAACGAACGAAATGTTGCATTGCTTACAAAGCATTACTCACTCCCAACCTCCGATCTCTCCTCCCGCCTAGGGTTAGGCAAAGCCCAGATACTTGAATCCATATCCCATAGCAGCCTTTAAAACCCATCTACACTGGTTGAGCATTTCAATTTTTTCACCTTCTTTTTCAGTGAAAAATGTTGTTTATTTTCCAGACATTTTTCACTGAAAAAGAAGGTGAAAATTTTAAAACTTTTTCAGCACTTTCTCAATTCATGGTGAAAAATTCGAAATAAAATAAGAAAGTGATGAAAATGTTTTGAAAATTTCACCTGCTTTTTCAGTGAAAAATGTGTGAAAAATAAACGACATTTTTCACTGAAAAAGAAGGTGAAAAAATTGAAATGTTCAACCAGTGCTACCCAAAAAAATGAGATCCAACTACTCTCTGTGTGATGGAAAAAAATATTTACGGGTTTGGCTTCCAAAAATGGTTCTGAATCAATACATCCAACGTTATATATATACTGTACATCCAACGTTACAAACGACATATATATATACTGTACATCTAACGTTATATATACTGTGCAATACATCCACGATATTTTATTCATACAACTGTATATATATCTTAAACTATTTAAGATCCCCTGAGTTGTATGCGTAGTATGTCTGTGGTTTGCGCCCCCGCGATGCAATGCGCATTTCACCTCACGGGGGAGCAAACCACAAACCTACCACACATACAACATGACAACAGGCTATTATATGCAATCCCAAACCAGTTAGCGCCAGCAGAATAATGCAAGGAAAGAAACACGCACCCAATATGACAACATGCCATTATCTGCAATCCCAAACCAGTTAGCGCCAGCAGAATAATGCAAGGAAAGAAACACGCACCCAATGTGAATGTTGACAACAACGTAGACCAGACAAGACATATGAAACAAAAGAGAGACCTGTACAGACAAAAAGATCAGTGTTGTAATGCAAATAGACCGACGCTGTTTAGACCTGTGATACGAACCAGCAGACACAAGTAAAGCGAGATCTGTACAGAAAAAAAAACAAAGATCAGCGCTGTAAAGTAAAGAAATGAGACCAACGTTGTTGAGAGCGGCGATAATACTGGAAGAAATAATGAAAGTCAGTGTGCAAAACGTGAGCCCCAGAACCGACAAAAAAATTAGCCCCCAGAACCGAACAGTGAGCCCCCAGAACCGACAAAGAAATAAGCCCCCAGAACTGACAGGTGTTTTTTGGAATGCCGCCATTCCCGATATTTAACAACGTCACCGTTGTGGCTCCCACCTAGACATCAAAGCCCCGAAAGGCTGAATCCCTGTGGTTACCAATCAGACACCGGATTGACAGCGAAATCTGCACAAGCAAAGCTTGTGTGATCATCTCGAGGCGGCTAACATCCGCGCTGAGGGAGTCGAATAAAAACAAAACAACAAAAAGAATAAGCCCGGGCCCAGGCATGCCCTGAAAAAAAAAAAAAAAAAGCCAGAGGGAAACATGTAGGATGACACACCTTGGCCACCTGGCTTGAGCAGCCACCATCCAGGAAAAGGGCTAGGACCAAGGAGACACTGCTGCAGACAGTGGCATCCTGGCCTAGCCCCCAACAAGGACAGGGGTGCTAGGTGGCAACGACGCGATGGTGGTGGTACGAGAACAGAGGGATTGACAGGTGCGTTAGCCGAGAGTGACGAGATTTATAAGGGTGTTCCCAAACACAGCCAAATGTCGGCAGAAAAGGCCAAGATGGGTCAGTTCACTGTCAGGGGTTGCTCGGATGGATCCAACGACCACACCGATGGATTCCTAGACCCAAAAGACAGTGGTCTACTTCTTTTCAGGTTATTTGAGGCATTGGTTGGCTTCCCAAGGCAAAAAAGAGGGTGAAAATAGGGGAGATAGAGCCATATAATACCAGGGACATCCCGGGTCAATCCAACGACCATGCCGATGCATTCCTAGACCCCAAAAACGGTGGGAGACTATTTTTCAGGTTATTAGAAGCATTGGTTGGCTTCCCAGGGCAAAAAGGAGGGAGATAGAGCCATATAATACCAGGGACATCCCGGGTCAATCCAACGACCATGCCCATGGATTCCTAGACCCCAAAAACTAATATTAGATCCGATACTACCATCCATTTCGCTCTTCACTTGGTACATCAGTGTCTTTGTAGAATGACTCAATGCCGCCCGACTCTCGGCTTTTCATCTCCTGGCTTCTGCACCCGATCTTTCTTAAGTCATCTATAATCTAGACCTCAACTCAACGCATTCGTTGCTCCAACATTGAGCCTGGATCTTCTGAATTGCTTGCTCTTCAATCTCTCTCCTGCTGCAAACCCGCAAACCGCCGAATCTCGGGTTCGTCTTCCAATTATTCTATCCGGTCTCTGCGTTCGGATTCACCAAAAACATGAATCGCCTGCCAACAATTTTAATTTATATCTACATCCACGCTGGGTTCACCAGCCTCGCACGAATATCTCATGTTACTTGTCAGAACAGAACGGCTTTAACTCTGGCTATATAAAATCGCGGAAACTACAGTACGAGCGATATGGGGCAACACAGCGATATGCGCGCGTCGATGCAATCCTGGCTGGCGAGCGGGTCTGCATGTAAGTATTCCCCAGCCATATACTCAACCCAATCGACATTCTATTCTCACTAACTGTGACAGTACTTCACTCTCACGTCGGGTGTACACATATCTATCACGGATAGGCGGCCGCATTCGCTCGACGTTCCTGCCGGTGAGTGTGGGTTTGCACAAGTTCTCAGAAGTGCCAGTCAATGTGTGCGTCAACAGGGAAAACAACGTGCTTCATAGTCTCAGATGGCTTTGGGGACGCGGGCGGGTTCCCGGATGACTTCACTGTCCTCTCATCGGGTACGTCTAGTAATAGCTTCCGCTCCATACGGAAAATAATGCAAGCCTTAGAGACCCGTTCAACTTCAATCGACGCGCCGCCGTCTTATGAGGACAAATCTTGGTACCACTTATAAGATTTCAGATCCTGACTTATCATTTTTTTCAGGGTTACAAATGATTATGTTCAGTAAAGCTTAAGGTACTTTTCTCACTCGATCATCATCGGATTATCGTCGACCCTGCCTAGAAGCGACGGTGAGCTTGCCAGTGCGGTGGAGGTCTGACCTGAGTCCTCTCCGCGTCGTTCTGAATGAGTGTGACTTTGCATCTTGCAGATGCGGTCGTACGTGCATGGACTTCGGGTCTGTGCAGGAGCTGCGGGACGGATCATCGCACTGTGTACTCGGTGTGGTATGACTCGCGGGGCCTTGCTTGCGAATAACGCGCTACTTTCGCAGATCTCGAGCGCGCCATACCCCAACAGCGGACTTGACTAGGTGAGTGCGTGCTTTGTTCGCCCTCCATGTTGATAACGTGCATCCTCTGCAAAGGCGACGTGAGCCAGACCAGCGTACAACACAAGTGCGTAGCTCAGTACTACTGGGTACAACTTGGACCGCTTCTATATCGTGTCATTCTGATTTGTGCGGGTCCAGCACACCGGTTTGCCCGTCTACCACGTGGAAATTCTACTGCGAATCATCACAGAGAACCCAGTGTTGGTTCAACAGTCTGTCCGGCATCTTTTCCTGGACCATTTATTGAGGTCGCAGATGTACATATCCGCGAAGTCCCTAACTTCGCCGCTTGTTTGCCACTGGCAGTATTCCCTTCATTCACAATGTCACACACCTCGAACTAGTATAAGCTTGAGCATTTGAGCTACACCCCCACAATCGCTCTCGCATGTCGTCACCCACTGCGCTTTCAATTCGGTTCCGTCGAACAACACGTACAGTTCACTCTGCTCAAACATGTGCATCCGGTGCATCGTATGTTTGGGTCTAGATTCAGGCGACCTGCGGAGAGTCCATCCCATGGCAAGCATTGAGCAGAAGATTGAGTTTCGCGAGGATTGGCGGCGCGGTACAGATTCAGGGCAGGATTATTGGGCTCTTGCAGACACGAGACGGTCTGGGAAGGTTGATCGTGAGCACACAGTTTGGTTTCCTTTGTCACCGCCATTCACGCATCTATGGGCGGGCAGTACATTATTGCCGACAACGATGAATCGTGGAATGTCTGACAAGCGCGCTTTCCCATTGGCTTGATATATTTTGCAGAATATATTTATCCGTGACCATGGCGTGCGGTTGTCCGCGGCCGCATCGGATTTTCGTGCGTCTGAAGGTAGGATATGGGGGAAGGGGGGGGGGGCAGTCGAGTGGTCCAGACACGAATCACCAAGGCAGCAGAGTGCTTCTTTGTTTCCTGTTTGGTTTGCTTGCTCTTCTACTAGCCAGCTTCAATTACTGACCTTATCACATTGTCTTACTTGTTAGGTGTGGGTCTTCGAAATGAAGAATTTGAAGGTAACACAAAGCATTAGGGAAAATGCATGCCGTCATCCTCTGCTCATAACGTCCTTGTTCGCGTTTAACAGCAGATTGCAACTTACCCGTATGCTTAGTCGAGACCAAGGTTCACTTTCCGGGTATACTCGGCCGTACATCGAGATATGAAACATAAACCAGGTAATAAAACAGAAAATAGGTAGGGATTAGGAGACTTCGTTGTTCCAATCGGTCGACAAACTGCTCCGTTAGAACGATACAACCTTCCTCCGTTCCTCTTCTCGGTCCTCGAATGTACGTATGAAAACTTGAATCCTTTTCATATACTGGTTCGATAGCTTCGAGCCAAGTTGCAGGACCTGAGACCACTCTGAGGATTCGTTCTTGTTGAAGAATGTCTCGGGATCCCTCGTCTCGAAGAGATCTTTGTTTGTGTCCTTTCGGTGGACGGCGTTGAGCGCCTCATTGGTGAAGAGAGGAGTGGTTCGGTCTGCGCTGGGTTGTGTTTTGAGAGCGTCCATAAACTGCTGGTGTTGCGCATCCCATTTATCAGCACGCTCTTGGGTGCGCTTGGCATGCTCCTCCTTGGCACGCTGGATGCGCTGCTCATTCAGCTTCTTTTGCCTCTCTTTCGTGCTCAGCGGGTCACCATACATTTCCTCCTCCTTGCCCTCCGTCCAGTCGCCGTCATCCGCGAGATCGAGCCGCTCCCTTGCGGCGGCTTTCAGGTCCTTGAGGGTATTCGATGTGTATGGTGCTACTTTGAGCTTCGGGCGCGACCAAGCCCTGGTAACCCGACGTATCCGGTAATAATCCCCCGCCCCGGTAAGTATGACGACGTCTTCTTGTGTGCCAAACCGCGACGAGCAAAATAGGCAGAGTGCCTGAGCCTCGGCCTGGAGAGCCCCATCTCTGAGAAGCCGAGTTAAACTGGACCAGAAAGACTCGATTCCTCCTACGTGGCGTGAAGGGAGTGGTTTCAGCTCTGCGAAAAAGGGGGCTTCCAATCCGGAAACCCAGAGACAGCGCGGGGAAAGGCCAGGTAGGCGTTGCGGCACAATTTTGTCGAAAAACTGATATAAACTTTTGCCAGCGACCTGTGTCGCAAGCACCCCCAACTCCTCCGGGTCCCGGGGCTCAACGATTGGCATGACTATGGCGATATCGACGCAAACACCTTCCGCCTCGCCATCTGCATCTGTCACACCTGAGCCGAAGGTGGCATCTGGACGAGATGGCTCCTTCGGACTGACATACATCGGAAACTGCGGCGCGATAAGACAGTATTTGCATTGCCCGCCGACGATGAGGGCGGCTGTATCGCCTGTCCAGTAGGTATAGTTGTAATGCTCCAGACGACGTGGGTCCGCGGTCGTGGAGTGGCAAACTGCCAGTCCAAGGAAGCGATGGAGGTCCAGCCACTGGTCGAGCCGTCGAGATGTAACGTTGCCCATACTTGATAATGCGATGAAGGAGTTATAGCGCGGTCGAACGTGAAGGATGAGCGATTTTGGAAGACAGTATGAAGGAGACCCCTTACGGTATCTATCGGCTCAAGAGCGGCCCGGTCAGTGATCACGCGCCAAATATGAACATGTCACGGTCACACGATGGTGGCATCCGCTTTCAGCGTTAACCACCATGCCCATGAGCAGAGAAACGTGAGTCTGATGTCGTCTCGGTCAATACAGCGTCTCATGGCCTCTCGAGGGGACCCTGCAGTGGTATCGGTGGCCACTGCATTGGCTTCATGCAGAGGAGCGCCAGCGACAGAGGGCAGGGTTGACACAGCTGCAGAGTGAATTGGAGGACAGTGCGCCGACGTCCCCGCCGCAGGTCAGCGTCCATTGACGGACCAATAGGATTATAGGGATAAAATCTTCCACTATGTATATGAATCCAGTGCTTGGATCTCGGAAATCCTAAAAAGCAACAATACTTATTTGCTCAAACAGGAAATTGCGGCAAGCATTCGGTCGTCCATGGGTCTCAGCCTAGAAATACTCTCATTCGCTCGTGTTAGAACTCGAGTCGAGATCCGAGGTCAGCTGGCATAAGAGAGCGCCACGTTCGCGCTGGCTCGTGGCGTCATAGATGCATCTGCCTGCACCCCGAAATTGGGTTGATGCATTCGTCCCCTTCAAGATGGTCTCACTCAAACAACCCTAATTGCGAGTTTGAGTTTCGTTGGCTGGTCGAATTGAACTTCGGTGGGCTTCCAATGTTTTTTGCGCGACTTCCCGACCTATCCTTCCTGCTCTTAAACACTACCACAGTCCAGATTCACTTTACTCTGAAAATGAGTGTACTTCCCGCCCTTGAGTTGGAAGGCACACAATTCCATTTCCATGTTTGGTAAGTTGACCAGGGCGCTCTAGTGCTGGGAAGGTATCGGTTCGGAAATCGGTTACCCTGCTACTACCGGTCTCGTCGGGTCCTGCGGGACGTCAGTTGCTTCACCTACGGCTATTCTTTGGACTGACCACACTTTTCTTTCTTGCAGCTTCGCGCCAGGTGAGGTCCTGAGGAGATAAAACAACAAACCTCGTGTTGGTTATTATGTACACTACATTCCGAATTTAGTTGGACCCACCCTCTGCCGCAGCGCGTTGTAGTTGGGAAAACCAGGCACAGAGAGATTCGGGGACCTAGGAATATATTCAGTCGTTATTTCAGATGAGATTGTGTCTACCTTTGAGGGAATATACAGATCAAAAGGTGGGATACTTTGAGACAGAGATATTCATCGACATGAGGAAACCATGTCGGCAGTGAGGGGCAATGAAAATCCTCGGAGATCAAGGCAATCCTCCACTGCGTATTGTGCAGAGAAAGGTAGATCAAGATATGGGCACAGCTGCTTTTGAAGCAGGGAGTATGAGATATAACGTAGCAAGAGTTCATAATGAAGTGTCCGAGACTCCGAGTTGCGTTGCGAGAATTAAGTTAGAAGGCATGCCTCGGTGGAGGACGACTCAGACAATATCCAGAGCTAGGCAATCAGCGGAAAAGCTCTTTGACGTCGGAGTCAGGACGGGCGGCCGTGCGCCATAGACGCCCGCCTCTTGATGGCCCCCAACGTCAGCACATCCCAACCTCCATTGTATCACGTGTCGGAGTACAGTGGGTGAGGTGGGAGCGTAAAGCCGACGCCCGCGATTCTAAAGGCTGAACTCGAGGGAGAGAATCATCTTGGACAATCAAAGAGAAGAGTTTTCCTTCACTTTGCCTAGGAGGTATCGGAGGCCACGGCGGAAATGGCGGTAAAGAGTGCTGTGGGGGTGTCGAGGAAGGCCTCACTTTTCACGCCGCCACTATGCACGTCGTGATACAGACCCAGACCGCGAAAACATAAAATGAGCCTCGCCCCTGAATTTTTCTTCGCGTCAGAATATTGCGAGCGAGACAACCAGGAACCGGTGAATGGCTTCTCCAAGATAACCTGTTTACTGTAAAAAATGGAAGCCAGGTGAGATACGCCCATGATGGTGTTCATGGCATACGTGAGCTGATCTCTGCTGACTTCTCTGCGATGATTCTGTGAATTGAACCTCGGATGAAACAGCCTGCAGGAAAGACTGCTTTAAGGCTCCAACCCTTTCCGTGTATAAATATTTTCAAACTGTTTCACCCGTTTCCATTTCCATTTTATTTGCCCCTGGATGTCAACAGTTTTCAAACCGTTTGCAAATAGTTCAAATTGTTTTCGCAGTCACGCAGAGTTTTGAGTGTGGACTGACTATGAAGCAGTGTTTGCATGGGTGAAGAGCAATAATTCCCGATTGGCGGTATCCATGAGAATAATGTGAGCGGTACGAGCCCTCGTATACTTGTCGCACCACCTACTATTGACTCTTGAGGTCGATGATACATTCCCGAGTCCGTGGTGGCCGGACGAAATGGTGATGTGAAGGCGCTGTCATTAATGCTCCCCGGCAATCATGAAATCATGATACGGTTCGAACTCCGACTACACAGCCTCTCCCTTCTTCATCTCCACTCATCTTGACTTTGTCTCGACGGCGTCGCTTTGAGTGTACTGCGGGAACCGTTTCTGAAACTTGAAGTCGGTCTCTTTGACAACCGATGTCCACTCTCACTTTCCATTTTGACGAAGGTTCACGCCATGTCACTGGCCCACTTCTTCAATTGCCATTTCACTGAATCTTTCTCGGCATACCTGCTGGATTATCTGTTCCGAGTCCTTTGAACCTAACTTGCGAGGATATCTCATGCTTCTTCCTCTGTAACGACCGTGCAACGATCCTTCGGCCTTGGCCCCCTGTGGATCATCGCGTCAGCGATCTATTTATTCTCGCTTTTTTGTCTTCCACCACAGATGTGGTTAGGTCACGCTTGTAAAACTTCTTGACTGGGGACACATTGCTCTTCCTCCGACTGCCGAACCCGGGGAATCTCGCTTGTACATCTTCTCGCGAACTACTCAATCAATATTGCATATGCAGGTGGCGATTTCCGTGCAAACCGTCCTCACCGGCGCCATCGGTGCCATCGTGTATTCTAGATCGCCGTCCGCACAGCGGGCGTTCCGCAAGAGGATCTCGTGATCGTGGCCGGTCGGCTCTTCACCGTCGACTCCGTATCCACAGTGACTGCTAATATCGCAACCAGCGCGAGCCCGAACTAGTAGACCCTCCTTGACTTTGCGCGCATTCTCCACCCTCCAGACTGGCCGTTGCCTTTCCTGAAATATTAATGCTTCCAGAGACTGCGTCATGCCGCAGGATCACATTCTCGTTCCCCTATGCAGATGCCTTGCATCCACTCTAACCATCATTCATTTCTGATCACCATATTCGCCCGCACCAGTCCCCTACAAATTCCACCAGCTGCATGTCCTCCACGTCCTCCCTCCACTGGCGGCTCGTCCTCTCATTTCCCGTGCGATGACGCGCAGCCTCCTCTCAAATTCGACGCCCTTCATTCCCTATATGCCCTCCCTTTCATCTTTACCTGGATTGATTTTGATCCTTCTCATTACAATGCAGATATGTATCTATGTTACCTTCAATAACATCCAACATTCCATATTTTTTAGTGAGCAAGACTGAATGTTTGTATGCACTCAAGTCTGAGCCAAAAAAAAAAAACAGTGCCGTGTTCACCGATCCGCGTTGCTTCGGCCGACGTATGTCAGAATTTCTACGAGCAATCATCTGATACTTCTCCGGTTAAATTCACGCAAGTTCCTGAGCGGGGTCAGCATTTTCTCGTGGGCGCAGCTCTTTCCTTGTTTTCGGTACGTATCATATCTTGTTCGACTGGCCTCTGAATGCTGTCAAAAAGATGTCCTACTTCGACCAGCATCTGCACTGGCTCAGGTCGATACCGCCACCCACAAGGCCGTCAGTATGGTCGCCCTACACCCCGTGGTGAGTTCCATCACTCACTGATATTGTTGGCTCTGCTTAGCTCCTGTTCGGAAAACGGTGGACACTAACGCACACTCATACTTCAAGGTGAGCAAGTCGTCTTCAATTCATTTGTATTATTGACTCCTGTTCGATTGCATCTCAACGCGAGTCGTAGTATACCTCGTCACTTCGTCGGATGTGCAAGTTCGTCAGCATCAGTTAAACTACACGTTTGTCTTTGGTGTCTTTGGCGTCTTGGCCAAGACGCCAAAGACGCCTAAGACACAATTTTTCCCAAGACACGCATCTTGGGCTAACTGGGTTCAAAAGTCTTAGATAAGACATCCGTCTTGGGAAAGACGTCCAAGACGCACTACGGCTTGGGTAAACTGTGCCTAAAGACATCAAAAGACTCATTGAAAGACCTCATGAGAAGAATAAAGATGTATATTGAATGGTATATAGATGACATTCAGAGAGAGATCTATGGTAATACGATATGGGGGATGGTACCTTGCCTGACGTCCAGTGCACCCACCCAACACACCACTGCTACACAGGTCGCACATCACACCGTCATCACAAACACATGAACCGACACCATCCTGCGGGGCGGGGCGGAGGGGATACGATGGGTGTGGCATGGGGCATTGTCGGCGCTGGGGAGGGGGGATGGGAAGCGATGCGCGGCCCTGAACCGGCGCGAGGATGAGAGTAGTGGGATGGCGGGGTCGGAAGCCAGGACGAACACGAGGGAGCCTTGCTACACTGTGTCAGACTTGGGATGCCAGTGCAAGAGGGTGCAGAATTGGTGCAGAAAGACATACTTTAGGGTGTGATTTCGTGTTACTCGGAAAATCTGCGAGGACAAAACCGGGAGTCAGAAAGATATAAAATGATGGTGGGGCTCACCAATGTGTGCCCATGCAAGCGGAATGGTCCAGGATTTTGGGAGTACATTGAGACAGCACTGTCAGGTGGGGAGGTCAGTTTCAGAAGAGGCCACAGACAGCGATATCGTGCGACGCAGCGCAGAGAGGATGCCACAGACGGCGGTATCATGCGGCGCAGCGCGGAACAGGAGAATAGCCACAGACGGCCGGATTGCGACACAGCGCAGAAGAAACATGATGGGGGAGAGAGAGGGAAAGGATGCAGAGGATGGAGGCAGGCAGGGAGGTAGAGGGTGGTGGGAGAAAGAGACGAAGAGACGAAGAGAGCAACCAACTGTTGCCATCAAATCACGCCATTCATGCGCACGGGCCTGGAGCATCCGATCAAGCGGATCTGCGGAGTTTGAATGACTTCGTAAATTCTCCCTTGCACGGGGTCGCTTCTCCCTTACCAGTGTACTTATACCTTTGGTGGCCATGTTGGGATGTAAAGTCTATATTGCATTTGTCTGACCACTGGCAAATTTTGTGGCCTTTATGTGGAGGCAACTATACTATGTCATTTTGACTCCGAGGGTGGGCATATAGTATTTGAGAGTCGATTGAATGCTTTCTGCAAATCATGCATAATTGAATTGCAGCTCACTGTAATTTCACACACCTGGCAAGTTTTCAGAACATTTATGACAAGACAGATCCCAAAGACACAAGATGTCATGTGAAAGACGAAGATGTCCCAAGACCGGTAGCCAAAGACCAAGGATGCTTTTCCCAAGATCAAGACACCCAAAGACACAGTCCAAAGACGAAAGATGTCAAAGACAAATGTGTAGTTTTACTGATGAGTTGATGGGGGATTGTCGTCGGTTGATCGAGGATCGTCGTCACTTGATGGTGCAAGTTCGTCAGATCAGAACTAGGCGAAGGAAAGTTCGTCGGAAGTGTTCCTGTGCTCCAAAAACAGTGCAAGTTCGTCACATATCCGTGCAAGTTCGTCAGATGTACCCAATCTGGCAAATTCGCCTGATCCATTCCGTAATTGATTGACGGCCGGTGATGCGCCCATCGATTCTTGTCCTCTCCCACCATCATCCTGTCCCGCCCCCCCGCTTCGAGAAATTTCACAGTTCGTACCCAGTCGCTGAACACCCATCAATAGCCAAAAATGTGTACAGGCAGCAATGGATGGGTCCGAGTTTCCCCCGTACTTTTGGGAGAGCAGCAGCGAAAGACAGCAGCCGTATGCCGGACGCGATTTTCTTTGAGCTCAGCGATCTCACCAGCCTGCAGACCGCCGGCCCTTGTTAGTTCGGCTCCAGTTGCCGGTGGAATGGCACCGTTCGCATTTCCCGGTACGTCAACGTTGCCGGCAGCTCACGGTGCACTCACTCTGTTCCGTCCCCAGCCGATTACGGCTTGTCGCCAACAACATCGATGGATCCCACCGGCTTCTTTGCCCACCCAGCGCCGCCTCTGCCTCCTGGTGCGTACAAAACTGTCGAGTATTTTCCTCCGATGATAACCTCTGTTCAGATTTGTTTCCCCGTCAGCCTGATTTGTGGGATTCAACCTCCGCCTCTTCCTGGCTTTCGGCGTCCACACAGCAACCGAGCGGACCAGCGACGCAGTGGGACGAGCGCTCGATACAGCCCCACTGGGATGATCTCGTTTCCAGGTGTGACAGATGGTTTCATCGTCCTCGAGTGCGTGCAGCTAACAATATGCCATGCCGTGTTTATAGCTTTCAGCCAACGGCGGCTCGACCCCCTTCCACTGGTTCGAGTGAAGGAGATTTATTTGGTGACAGCTATGGGTAAGATGCACAATTTCACACGATTTTCACCCAGCTGAACCCCCAATTCCAGCATCGATCTCCTCATGGCAAATTTCGGGTAATTTTTCTTGATCCCCTCCAGCTTCTATTCTGACCGGAGCCAGTGATGGATATTCCAGCTCAAGATTTTCGTCCGGTCCGCCGTCAAGTATCCCTGAAGACGATGATTGGTCATCCCGGTACGTGTCTCATTTGTATTTGGCAGCAGTTATTCACAATTTTCAGCGGGTGGTCATCTAGCGGTTCACGTCCAGTTTCGGCGGCGCCGTCAAGTGTCTACGGCGACCCAAGTGAAAATAGGCCAATAATTTCTGCCGACTTCTTTGCGGGTCTGATGCTCATTTACCCCACTTCGGTAGATTCGTAGATTGAAGATTTGTAGCTATCATACGCAGCTGGCCGGATTGAAACTATCTATGGCACGAGTCTTAGCACGAGTTAACTCAAGCCATGTTGAGAACTTGTAACACTCACGGCTGCCAACTTTCGATTTTGCCCAGCGATGGTGTGTTGCAGCATGGCAATTGAATACTTTTAGGTCCGGGCATGCAAGACATGTTTCTATTCCAGCTCCAATTCCACGATGATCTTTCTGGCTCCTGGTTGCAGAGGTCTACTAGAAGTGGTGTTTATTCTGGCGGCATTTTCAACTTGAGCGGCTATTTCCCCTGGCAAAGCACACCCGATTCATGGTACTTGCACGCTCTCAGACTAGGACACCGTGGAAACAGATTTCACCCAGGAGTTCAACTCTGGAACTGACAGTTGGTGGGCAAGGCTCGGTGTTTTTACGGGACGATATCTTCATTCAAACTGTCAGTGTGGCCTCAGTTGTCCGTCAGAAGAGTTCAATTGCACCAGCGCCGACTGGTATCATGCCGATCTGCAACTGAAAGTCGCTTGTGCTCGTGCCATTCGCCCGTGATGTTTCCGGGGCTGCAATCGTCGTGGTGGGTATTGTATAGCAATAACACGGGGAACGGGAACGAATGTACGTGTACGTGGCAGGGTATGTATAGTAGACGTCTTGAGTGTCAAAGGGGCAAATCGTTAGCAAGAGCGCGGGTGGGAAGGGGGAGGTGGGAGACTCACCAATCCTGCATCGCGTCCATACTCGCGAGCGCAAACTACCGTCGCGTTCCACGTCGACGAGTCAAGCCAGAGCGAGCAGTCCCCGCCATAGTGCCGAGTGCCGTTGACGCCGGTGAGGTATAACCCGCAGTCGATGTATCCATTGCTGAAGTCGCCCGGGACCGTCACTCCAAACGCCGTACGACTAGACAGCAAGGAAAAAGAGACATGTGATTAGTAAGCATCCCAAAGCGGAAAACCCAAAATAGACGCCCTCCTCCTCGTACCGCAAGAAAAGAGACAAAAAACACACCTAGTGTTAATCGGAGGCCGCCAAGCGTTGCAAGGCTGCGCATGCCAGATGCCGCCCGCGATCGCGGGGCCCGTGCTCGTCGCGATGGGCGCGTCGTTCGGCTGCTAGTCGAAGCCAAAGTACGGTGCGTGTGCGTGTCGAGGGTGATGCGGTCGGAGCTGGGGAGGAAGCCCGCCCACGCCGCGACGCCGTCGAGCCCGTCGTTGATGCTGATGAGGGGCCCGTTGCCCGCGCCGTAGCCCGTTATGCTGGGGATCGTTGTGCGCTTCAAGGTAGCTGGCGAAATGACATCGTGAGTTACCACGGAAGAGGGGAGGGAGGGAGGGAAGGGGGACGCACGAAGATGTGAGCTGGTCCTTCCCGATCGTGCTCGACGAGCGCTCCGTTCATGATTCTGAACATTGGGATGCCGTCGATGTACTCGGGCTGCGGAATGAATTCGACGATGATGCGGATGTAGTACAGCGCGCTGCGCGTCCGCGACGCCCATGGACGTTGACATGACGTTGAGGACGTTGACCTGTCCGAGAGTCCCAGAGTGGTTGTAGCCTGCGGGGTGTGGAGGTTAGCGTGGGCGGAGATGGAGAGGAAGAGGAAAAGACACACCACTCTGTGAGCCTGGGATCGTATGCAGGTCGAAGTGTATGCGCAGGCCGTACTTGCGCGCCGAGCCGAGCATGCGCACGATGTATCTGGAGAAGGAAAGGTTAGTATCGGAAGTGAAGGTAGAGGGTGCACGGAGGGGAGAAAAGAAAGATAGGGAAAGAAGAAATGGCGTTATGCATGCTCAGCTCCGAAGGAAGCACCAGTATCTCTCCCCGTCCCCGCCGCCGTCGTGCAGCGCATCGTCTCCAGCCAGCCACACCCGCAGCGCTGGTACTGCTCGATCACCCTTGACGCGCACCCCGCCCATGATCAGGAGCGCTTGGCTGCAGAACGACGCCGCCGCCGCACATGCGAGCGCCAATCCCACCGCGCAAGGAGCACCAGCATTCCGGCGCCGAGGAGAAAGATACGGGAGGACAAGATGGGTGGGAATAGGACGAGCTGTGGCGCAGCCCGCCCGTCGCTCCCCACCCCCGCGGACGACTCATCCACCCTCTGCGCACACACTCCCCTCGTGGACGCGCAGCGCGTCTCCATCTTCGAGTCGACGCGCGCTCCTGGCTCCGCCCGCACGACGACACCCGGCGCTCTCGCCCGCATCCCGCCTTCCATCCGCAGCGTAGCCCTCCGAGGATGCGAGGACGGAAAGACACAAGCGGACACGGGGGTCGGGAGAGACGCGACCTCCTCGTCCCGCACGAGCAGCGAGCATCCTATCCGCCCGCCCACCCTACGTCGCCGCTTAGTGGAGGCGCGGGCGAGGTGCATCTTCTCCACCTGCGGCGACACGCACCGCAGTCCCCGTGCCACGGGGCCGATGGACCCCTGCCACCTCCCGTGGATTCGGCGGGCGACGTGGCTCGCGCATCTCCTGCGCTACCCTCCTCGCGCCTTCGTCCCTCCTCCCTCCTTACTCTCCCCGCTCCCCGCCCGCGGCGCATTCTTTGGCACGAGCGCACCTATCCTTTCCGCGCCGCGCTTCAGCATCAGCGCGCGCACCCCATTCTCCCCAGCCCGACGCCGGCCTTGCGCGCACCAGCCGCTC
Organism: Mycena sp. CBHHK59/15; assembly: GCA_029204085.1. Lineage (NCBI taxonomy): Eukaryota > Fungi > Basidiomycota > Agaricomycetes > Agaricales > Mycenaceae > Mycena > Mycena sp. CBHHK59/15. The sequence goes on along the minus strand of JARGXW010000138.1, from coordinate 12,716 downwards.
CCGCTGTGCGCAACGCCCTCCTTCGCCAGCACAACGCCGACGCCAAAGTTGACGCCGACGCCCGCGCCCGTGCGCATACAGCCCCATCGCGCAGCAACCCCGCGCCGCACGCATCCTCGATCCCAGCCCCGCCATCGCGCCATCCGCGCGCATTGTCCCGCAATCTCCCCGTACACCGCGTCCGCACTGTCACCGCACATCGTCTTCTCTACGCGCAGTACGCGTCCACGCAATCTCCCGTACACGGCCCTCCGCACTGCCGTGATCGCGGAGAAGCACTCCCACCGAATCTACCGTCCCCCCGGGCCCCGTCCTCCGCCGTATCCTCTGTGTCATCTTCCCCACACGCCCACAGCCCACGAAACAGCAGACACGTCGCACGAGTCGCAGACCGAGAAAAAGCCAGACAAAGAGAGGAAGGTACGCACTTCCGACAGACCCCCCCGAGAAACGGCTCGCACACGGTGGTGCCGCTGCCGTCGGGCACGACGTCGACGTTAGACCAGGTACTAGGGGGCAGAGTCAGCGAACGGAGGGGAAAGGAGTCAGAGGGAGAGAGGGAGGCGGAAGGGGAAAGAAAAGAGAGGATCAGGTTCGGGAGAAGCAGCGTCGGGAGGACGGAAGAAGAGTAGGCGGATAAGAGGGGGGAGTCGAGGGGCCGAGATGTGTCAAGGCGTGAGGTGAGTGAGGGAGGGAGAGGATGAGACCGAGGGAAGAAGCGGGTCGGGAAGATGGATTGAGAGGAGTGAGTGAAAGAGGAGGGGGCGAGAAGGTAGCGGATTGGGAGAAGCAGGATCGGGAGGTACAAGCGAGGTGGGCGGACTTGCCTAACCTGCGGCAGCGCGAGCGAGTCGTCCCGGTAGGAATCCATGTCTGCGAGAAGGGAGTCTGTATCCGGGGCGTATCATAGGGCGATCGGGGGTAGCGTTGGCTGCTCGAAGTCACATTGCGCGGGCGGGATTAGGGAGCCGGTGTACTGTAGTAGTATTCCGAGAAGAGGAGAGGAAGGGCCTCGGTGTTCGCGTTCTTGCTTTGGTGGTTCGTCGTCCAAGCTTGAGCGCTAAGTCAAGGTCAAGCCGTCGTCGTCAAAGCAGAGATACAAGTGGCTGTGTCCGTCCGACAGCGTGAGATTCTTGCACTTGCTCCGCACAACTTCCATGACGCTCTCCGCTTGGTGAGAGAGGCCATAGCCGGCGAGCTTACTCGCGCCGCCGCTTGGAAACACGCGGGCAAGTTCGCTGGAAGGTATCGCCGCACCGTATGTCGTTCTTTTTTTTTTTTGGGCTCTCGTTATTTTCCGTTTCCTCTCGCCAGACTCTTTATATTTATGCGTGTGTTGAATACCAAGTCAACGACGACGCGTCGACGCAGCAGAATGCGTCCGGATTTTCACCATAAGTACATTGCTTATGCTTGACATATTCCATGGCTTATGTTTTCCTTACCAAACAGAGTCTAAGATGCCTACGCACAGTGACAAACGCACGCTCCTGCTCCCAATTCGACTGAGAATAGCACATCTGGCGTTCCGACAACTCGCCTCCTCCATTCCTTGAACCGCCTTGCATTTAACATGGCTACCTGTCAAGAGTTGTCGACACGGGATGTTTACTTTTCATACCCGTTTTGTTCACCGCCCCGAACTCTGCGATCAGAATTCAAATTTCTACCTGAGGCCGAATTGATATTGCTTAATTTCCGTTGAACCAAAGGGTCAAATGAAGACCCCCCAACCGGGCCACTTCGGGCTTGGAAGTGGTCCGCACTCGCGTATCTGCTGTCCCGACCCAGAGTCGGAGCCAGATTGGACTTCTGCATTAGCGCTCCGCCCTTGCTTGCATATAAAAGGCGTCCCAATCGCCAGTGAAAGTCAGTTCATCTGGCAGCCGAATTACCCTCGTAAAACATGTTCTCTACCACCAAGTCTTTTCTCGCCATCGTTTCTGCAGCCATGTTCGTGGGACAGGCGAGCGCCTTCACCGGGACAGGTTTGCTTCGATTGTCCGGGAGCCTTTGCTGTGGCCACACTGATTCATTCGTTGCAGCCAACCTCGGCTTCTACGGAACCACGAACTGCCCCTGCCCCTTCCCCTTCAACGGGGCATGCTAATAACTATGAAGCGTGTCTATCAGATTTTGGACATTTGTGTACCGCAATGTTAATTCGGGATCAATCTAGTGAATTGAGTTGGACGTCCGATGTTCAAGCGGTTCAACAGAATAGAACATAATTCTGAGTGCGCGGATTCCAGAGAGTTCATTCACATCCAACGGGAAATATTACGGGACTTGATAAACCAACGGGGGCATTTTCAACTACAACAGCATGGTTTTTATATACATTCAACGCCAGGCAGTAGTCCAAATTACATGTCCTTTCAGGAGAATCCACTCGCGATCCATCCGTTCGTGGAATAGAACCCGTAGACGTTGTTGGGCTGCGGCACAAGTTGAAGGCTGCCCCACGGATTCTTGAGAGGGCTCAGGGCGGGATGCAGTGTCGCCCCGACACTGCGGAGGAGACTCGCCTCTGCTTCGTCCTTGTCGAATTCCTGCAAACACATGATTCAAGTTTGTCATTTGAAAGTTGAGAACATGAATGTGCGTACCGTAAAAAGGCTAGGGATTTCTTTTCGACGAGGGCTTTGACTGTGCTCAACCACGACTCGGTCTCTTGAGAAAGCCCAGAGTTGAAAGCGATGGCGAGATCGGGGGTTTGAATTTGGACCCTTGGTTGGCGACGAACGAGTGGTACGTTCTGATGATCTCAGGTATCAGTTTGAATGAGTGGCTTGGACAACGCGCGTCCTCGCCCGTTGATAAACTGGACGAAAATGCTTTGTCCACGACCCATACAATCCCTGTGAAGGCAGGATCAGAGTGGGCACACAATAAGAAACGTTACAAACGGGCATGTCGCCATCTCCGGAGCGGGTACTGGGCCAACTTCTGGACCACAAGGCGTGATCTGGATGCCAACTAACCATTTTCCAACCGGGCTGGGGGGGGGCCTGAAAAAAAATCGAAATGGGGGTAAACATATCTATCGAGTGGTAAGATGCTGTACAGGAATAGAACGGAAATTATTATTTTTTAAATTGACGATGAGGATGTGAAGGTCCTCCGCCTGACCGGCTCACAAACAACGCGCAATCGAGAGGCAAGCGAGTAGGGAGAAGGAGGGACACAATGTAAATACCTAATCCCGGGGAGTGCCCGGGTCATGGCATATGCGCAGAGCAAACGAAGAGAGACCAGAGCAAACGAAGAGAGACAGGAAAATGGAGGAGAAAAATTGTCGGGACGTTGGCCGCAGAAGCAAATAACAACAACGTCCGAGGGAGGCAAGAGTGAAAAAAGAGAAGACGATAAAGAGAGATGTGAAAAAGAATGGGAGTATGCACCGTCTATCGATTGGCTCGACTCGACTTGCTGCGCAGCGACAGCATACACGCCGTGGGAGTGAAATCATACCTAAGCGATCTGTGCTTCAGATGCTGTATAAAAGAAGACGATCAAGGTGGGTGTTGTGCGCTGAGACTGGCGGTTTGAACAACGACTTGGCTTACCGGTGAAGGTCTCGCCCCACTTCGGTGAGTTAGAGAGAAAATTATTTGAATGTGGGGCGGCGTTCAGCTTCGTCATTTGGTAAATTTTTGTGGATCGGGGAACCCGGTCGTCCTCTATTCCTATCCAGGTGACACCCGGGGTTGCAAAATGAGAGAGTCGATATCCGAAATCTGGAGTTCATATAAGACAGTGAAATTCAGATGGATTCAACGCATGCCGGCGTGAAGATAAAGTCGGTATAAACAGAATGGAGCCAAAGTTCGATACGAGGACGGCTAGCAACGAAAGATACTAAGCGCAATAATCGGCAGTGTGAAAGAATCCAAGGACGAAAGCGAGAAAAGACTTCGGCACCGCCGTCAGCACATTACGTGTTTTCATTCGTGGCTCCGCGGCGGAGACAGGTACCAGAACAGGGAGGGGACAGGGAAGGAAACACTTACCAACGTAGGTTCGCGTTACAGCCGGCGTGTTTCAGGGCACATAGATCTGTAGAGGCAATAATGAGCTCTTTGCCGATGTTTGGGAAGTGCTATAAGAAGCGCTGCAAACGAGGGAAGGGAACATATGATGGAAAGAAAATGGCAACGTACGTCGATAAAGAAAATAGGTGAGACGTGAGAAAGAATGAGGAACGTAGTCATAGACGCTAATATCCAAAGCCTATTCACTCATCGCCCTTTGCAAGACGAGCAACTAAATCTGCGGAAGTTGAGTGTTCTCAAATCACGGGGTGCAGATCGGACGCGGATTGCGCGAAGCTGGGTAAGCCAACTCTGATTATGATGCGGCCGCCATTAGTTCCGCCACATACAGCACGGAGCTTGGTGAAACCGCTGCGAGCTGCACAGAACGGGTCGCGAATGGGTGAGACCAATGGAGCGAACAGGGAAAACAAAAATCCAAGTGAAAAGAACGTGAGAAAATTACTTACCAGCCAGCACGAAGTCTGGACTAGCTCAGCCAGTGGTGCGCGTAAGTCGTGTTCGGCACGCACTATGGGTCAGTTTCATAGGTTGCTTACACGAGGGTACATCTGGAATGGATAGAATTAGCATCCGGGAAGGCATAAGCAATAACTGGAAACAGAAGGAAGACGTGAGGATCTAGATATATGGAATGGACGGAAATAAGGGAGAACTCGTTCAGTGACGCAAGTGGGGCGAGATAAAAGGGAGTGAGGGGAGGGAGCAGTAATACATATTCGAAGTCGCACCAAATGAACGATGTGCCCCAACGGGAGTGCAAACCGGCGCAAAGGGCCTAGACATTGCAGAAACTGCCTCCCGGATGGGCTAAGCCACATAGCCCAGATTTGAAGAACGCGAAAAAGAATGAAGCGGAAGGCGAGGCCTAAAAGAGGAAATTTGTGGCTGTTGAGTCGACGAAAATGAAAAGGCAAAAGCGAGAAAGTAAGACATCTACCATTAATGTCTTCCCACATACAGTTTATGTCCTCTACTAACCTTCTCCGTCCTCGCATTCAAGCGACTATGGCATCGTGGCTTGAGATTGGTGTACTGGTCCCAAGCTATACCGGGTTCCAGTCACTCCACAATCAAGAACAGAGCCGGCGAAGCTGTAATATGGATTTCGGGTAAACGCGAGGGACCGTGAAGCCCGGTGCAGCAAACATCGGGCGGGCTATATAGCAGATTATAATACAATGGGAGCGAGCAGTGCAACACAACTGAAACGGCCCCGAGGCCTAAGCTCCGACACGAAGGGTAGGCAACGATTGCAACAGGCGTGACGTAAAAAGCTCGGCCGTAGTCCCGTCTTCCGCCATAACCGACGTATCCTCAAGATCACGAAGGATCTGGTCGGCTTGTTCAGCCGCACCGGCCATGTGTGCAACACGCGAGCAGGCAGCGCGGATGGCGAGGAGGGAAGGTGAAGGGAGTGCAGGCACAGGCCTGCCGTTCGCCTCGCAAGCTGCGACGACATCTGGATCAACTGTGAATGTTACGCGCTGGGGGGGAGACCCCAGGACATTGAAGAAGTCAGGGTCGGCGGCGCAAATCTTGTATGTGTTGGACTGAAGTACATAATTTTAGGAAAGAAATTAGAAATAAATAGAAGAGATTGCTCGCCTCTCCAATCACTGCCTCGAACCAAAACTCCATGCGGTCGAACAGCCGATGCAAATTCTCGGCCATAGTCAGGACATTGAAATGCTTATTGACGTTCCCACCAACGAGATTTTCGGCTGTGTCGGTGAGACCGAAGATTTCGAGAATGGCTATCGCGCTGGCCGCATACTCTTGCTTGAAAAGAAAAAGAAGAAAACAAACAAACATCATCAGACTGGCGCCGCATTGGAAATTAAGAAAAACTTACCTTGCGATCACCTTCCTGCGCCGACTCCGAAAAGATGTGGGCACAATCTAGGGTTGTCCGAGTTGCTCCCATGGCGGTGGCACGAGCACGTAACTCCGGGTGGAGTTTGCAAGATTCGGAATCAAATGCTCCTGTGACCACGCAACGGTAGCCGTCGCGGAGGAGCGCCTGGAGGACAATAAGTATGCCACTCGACGTGATCGGACCGCACGTACATGCTTGCGGGCGTCGGGCGTCGTTGTGGGTGTTTGCGTATCTTGTATGATTCGCTGTCTAACTCGCTCCAAGGACGGCGGGAGGGGTGTTGAGAGACAGTGGGCAGTGGGCCGCCATTTGATCGAACTGGAAATTGGTCTAATCATATTCAGGGAAGGAATGTACGACTCACAGACACGCATCAGGTGATTTCGATGGAACAGACCGAGCTTATATATCTTGGCGTTCCGTGCTTGAGCTTCGCCTTCAGACCCAACGATGGTCCCAGGAATAGATAAACTCGATAATATCTCTACACAAAGTCGGTGATACGGAATGAGGCCAAAGGAATGTGAGTTGTGTTGCCACAAATCCTGCAGAAGGAACCCCAAAACCCGCACACCGATAAGGGGGTCGTTGTACTTTGGGCCGCCTGTTCGGGGATTTGCCAGTGCTGCTCGTTCCGCGCTGAGTAGATAGGGCCAGAGGCTCGAACCGTTGTGGTCGAGGCGCACAGTCTGTGCGGTGGGGAGCACCGACATGAGAAGAAGCTTTCACATGACGTGTCTTCTTTTGATCTGGGAAAAACAAGCACAAACAAAGCACAAAGGTCACGGTGAGCGACCGAGTCAGTGGCAGTGAGGAAGAAATAAGGAAGATGACTGGCAATGAAAGAAATTTGCAAAGTGTCTGTGCATCTTTTTCAAATCACCCGATAAGTACAGTACCACCATAGTTTGACCGGAGTTTTAAAAGGGAATCTTGCAGGTATACTGATACAATGGCAACCGAATATTTCACTGGCAGGCGGTCTGGGCTGATGAAAAAGCTCGGACAGCTGTGTACAGGCATTGCCTTCCAGAACGGAGTTGTGGGAACCTGGAAGCGCATCCGGAGGTCGGGGCCCGGGCTTTCAAGTTTCCAGTCATTGGAACCTGAACGTTAACTTCTCGGATTTGCCGGGAAGAAAATTGGGTCAGTGCCGGTTCATCTCCACAATCCCGCCATATCCCAGCACCTCAAGTCATAGAATTTTTCCGCCATCTGGATTTAGGTCGTCACAATACCTTGGGCGGGACTCCAGAAACAAACAGCCCCTAGCTGGTACTAAATCCCATGTCATGCGACGCTAGACAACGCGCGCTACAGGGAAGGATCTGCCTCACGTCAGCCGCGCTCCACCAATGGCAATCAGTAGCGAATGAACGAAGATGTCGCAAGGATCCTATTTGAATGAGGATGGATGTCGTCATCCTCGATTCCATATCTCGGAGCTCGATCGACGTGAGACGTTCAAGAGGAATGGCGCCAGAGATGATGACGGAAAACGGCTGGTTGACGAGGATGAGGCTGGACAGATGAGTAGGCGTCGAGGCCAATGAACATAGAAATATCTCTGATGCAGGCACGGCGTCCAAACCTCCCAGCGTTATTGTCCCTCCGAGCCTATCTATCATTTTTTATATATGGGGCGCCCCCCCCAGCTTAAAGAGAAAAGAGATAGGGATGAACAAGACGTGTACATAGAAGAAGGCGTGTGCGTGGGCTTTTTCCCCTGTCGTATTTATGCATGCATGCCCTCCGCGAATTTACTCTTTTACCCTCTCCTTGAATTGTTTGTCACTCACCCATCAATTGACAGGCGGAACTCAAGTCCTTCCTCCAATTCCACCGCACGGGCGAGGGGCCACTGCGCGACGACGAAAATCAGCATCCTCAACTGCATGCTCGAGCTTGACACGAAATATGTGGAGTCAACCTTGACGCCGATGAAGGGTGGCTTTTGGCATAGGGGATATTGCCCCGATCCGAGGCCGAGCATTAATTATTTCAGGCGGCGGATCATTTGTGAGTTGCTTTGGGTTTGGTTTTCCATTTGTGTGAGGGCGCGTTGATCCGAATATGGAATCTTGCCGCGAAACCGGACGCCCGCACCTGCTTCTGAACAGTCGGACACCGAGGAAGGCTGGGAGTGCTATTGGTGTTTACGCACGAAGGTGCCCTCGTTCCCTTTTGAGTTTGCGTTCATTCGAGACCTGATACCCCCTTCCTTCTTTTCATTTCCTCCGTTCATATCCACGCTGTTTCCTTCTCATATTCCTGCCGTCAGATACACTCCACTCATGTTCGTAAATCTTTTGCTATTCACTCTTCACATCAGCTGCCTTTCGTTTACTTTGACTATCGTTTTCATTCATCTCTTTCGCAGACTCTTCATACCGGGGACGCCGGTGCGACGTGACCTTGTCGTGCACCTCACTAGCATTCTGCACCCGCTCAGCCGAACAGGGTCGGAGTATGCTCGTGGATGAAGGAGTTTAACCTGAAGATCGGGAAAGAGCCTGGGGTCTGGGAGAGCAAGCAGAGGCCCATGATTACGTTGCGGTACGTGTTGTGTTTGCTTCTTGGACGCAATTCTACAGCGCAAAGTACCGGCCCTTACTCCCCACTGCGTCAGCGTCTCTGGCGGCAGTACATCAAGCGGACGACACCAAGGCCATCTCGCAAGTAGATATTATCCTCAACTCACTCGGCTCCACGCTCACGGGGAGAGCCATCGACTCCTTATTTACCCCCGAGCGAAAGGGATTCGTCACCGAGCCGGTGGAGACGGTACTCTCGTCGCCAGGGGCCACGACGCCAGAGAGGGGTACGCACTCGCTTTGACACCGGCACCATCTGCGACGCCCAGCAGCGGCCCAAGAAGGACTCGCTTTTGCTGCCCGCGCTAGACTCCGCCTTCACCACCGCCTCCGAAAGCGCTAGGCCCTAGCCCAGCGCATAACCCCTGCGCTGATTTTGCGACCACTGCATCCACAATCTCCGCCAAATAACCCACTTATGAGCCGGATAAACCAGCATCCCGCTTTGCCACGAAGCAGATTCTCAATCGCGCATTCCACACGCCCTAACCGCAACCACGGGGACCACAAGCATTGACACGTCGGGTTAACTACGCCACATAGCCCTTCATTGTGCGTCCCTTCCTTCCTGCTCTCCTTTGCGCTTGCTTATTTATATCCTAGTCCCCACCCATGCTGCCTCGTATATCGCCGGACCCCGCTGCGTGAAGTAGGCCAGCTCAATATCGTTTCAAGCAGTCCGCACATACGCCGTACGTCCTCTAACCCTCCCTTCCTGTCCTTTGTCGTTCATACTTTCAGCGCAGATTGCTATTGCTTGCTACTATTCCTCGTCGCGCAACGCTGATTTGCCCGCCCTCAGGCCAACCATTCTCGCCATCTACGCTAGGTACACACGTGAATTCCCCGCATCCCTCACTCCCACTGACGGCTCCTCCCGCAGACCCGGGAATACTTGGATCCCGCGCGAGTCTTCTTGCCGCCACGCTGCCATTGTCGCGTCCAGGGCGCCATTCCGTCATCATCCAGACTCGGATTCTCCGTGTCCCGCGTCTGCGCTCCTCCTGTCGACCTTCACAATGCCACCCTGCCCCCGCCACGATCTTTACCCGCCTACCGCGATCTTCACGATCTTCGCGATCCCACTTGATCTTGGTGATGCCGCCGCAATCTGTGATCCCTCCCACGGCGTTGCCTGCGTGTAGGTGCGCTGTCCGCGCTCAGGAGGATCACGGCGTCCCCTGCGCCATTCTGCCATTCGCGTCCGGGCGCCATTCTACCATCCGCGGCCCACCCCCATCTCATCATTCGCGTCCCGGACCCCATTCTGTGGTCATTCCGATTCGGATTCTCCAGGCCCGCGTCCGCCTTCCCTTCCTCCTACCCGGACGAAGCTGTCGCACGTCTTCGCGAGCACGGACACCGCGTGCACCGCGACTCGCCTCGCCTCGGGCCACAGTCGTGGTCGTACTCCTGCCCGTCGACGTCCACCGGCCGCTGCACCTACCGCGATTCTGGCGATCTTGCTGCGATCTTGGGGATCACGCCAAATCCACCCCGCGTTCTTCGCGAGCGTGGGTACTGCATTCCATACTACGAGCATCTCGCGATCGTCGTTGGGGCGCCGTCCTCGTCCCGAATAGCCCTCCACTCGCCACTGCACACGCCGCGACCCTGGCGGGCACGGGTACAGGCACCATGTACGCGTTCCCCGCGACTCGCGCCTTGCTCGACTGTCGTGTCGTGTCGTGCTCATCCCCGCCCGCGCTGCTCGCAAATTTACCTCCACCGGGCCCTGCCGTGCGATCTCCGCGATCTAGCGCTCACGTCGCATATGCACCCCGCTACTGGGCGCTCCTTGCGAGGCCGCGCATGCGTTCCCCACGACTGGTACACGTACACGTCCTGGTCCGTGGTGGGCTCTCTGCGCAAAGCCCCACGAAGACGACGCGCTCCCCCCATCCGCCCTCGTCTTCCCCCCTTCCCCACCTCGCTCCCACCCGTCCTGAGGCGCTTCTCGCTTTCGGACTTGGGAGTATCGCGCTTCGGTTGACGAAGTCCCGGAATCGCACCACGCTGAGCTTGGTGTAGTCTCGAAATCGCACCGCGCCTTGGGGGCGGGGACGCGGGCACGCGGGGGAGCATGAGCATGACGCGGAGGTGCGGGACGCGCGAGAGTGCGAGGCTGCATGGGAGGCGGGGATGCTGAACGCGGGGACGCAGAGACGCGGAGACGTGGGGTGCGCAGGAGCAGCAGTACGAGGGTGCGCGGGGGAGTACGAGGGTGCGGGAGGTGGAGACGCGGCGATGTAAAGGAGCGGGAGAGTACGAGGATGCGTGGCGCGGGGATACGGGGCACTGGCGGGGGGCCCGAGGATTCCGACGAGCAACGCGATCGACATGACGACGGTGCTTCGACGCGATCGGGGCCGGTCTCCGCCCTCTGTCTTTCCTCCCTCCTCCCCGTCCCGCTGCCAGCGCCCTGAGCGGGGGCGCATCTCACGCGCGTGTGTGGTGGGAAGGACGCAAGTGGTGTCTCCAACGCGGTGGGACGCAAGAGCACGACAGGCGTATATGGGGTTTTGATACATCAAGACATCGCTAAGATTCGTACGGCAATGATATAAGAATCAGCCAGATGAGGTCACAGCACTGATATATCAGCTTAGCGGTCCACCCTATTTGGGTTGGGCCGCCCCGCGCATTCGCCCGCCAGCACCCCACATTTGAGCGCCCGTCCTGGTCCGTGCGCGAGGGCGCTCCGCCTCACTAAATATGGATGTGTTTACCGTTGTTATTATACCAGTCCTTCACTCCTACCACTTGTTTCCCCACCCGCCCGTTCCCTGCCGCCGGCGCAGCCCCCCGCACACCTAGCCCGTCGTCGCCCTCTGCCTGTGCCCTGCCGTCACCGCTCCCCACCACTTCCGCCCGCCCGCCCGCGCGTGCCTTGCCGTCGCCGCCCGCTCTGCCCCTGCCGTCGCCGCACCCCAACATCTCCGCCTGCCGTTGCCAACCCGCACGCCGCCCTGCTGCCGTCCCCGCCTTTCGTGTACCCTGCCGCCACCGCTGCCCGCACGCGCCGCCCTCCCTGCCTGTGCCCCGCTGTCACCGTCCCGCAGCGCCCGCGCGCTCGCCCTTGCCACCCCGCATGTGCCGTTGCCGCACCCCAGTATCCCCGCCCTGCCGTTGCCGCCCCGCACGCCGCCCTGCTGCCGTCGCCGCCTTTCCTGTGCCCTGCCACCGCCGCCGCCTTTCCTGTGCCCTGCCACCGCCGCCGCCCGCACGCGCCGTGCCGTCGCCGCCCTCCCGTCTCCGTCCCGCTGTCGCTGCCCCCAGCGCCCGTGCACTCGTCCTTGCCACCCCGCACGGCCTGCACACCACCCTGCTTCCGCCCCGCCTTTCCTCCACCCTGCCGCTGCCACCGCCCCGCACGCGCCTTTCCGACGCCGCCATCCCTGCCTGCGCCCCGATGTCACCGCCCTGCAGCGCCCACATGCTCGCCCTTGCCGCCCGCACGGCCCACAGACCACCCTGCTTCCGCCCCGCCTTTCCTCCACCCTGCCGCTGCCACCGCCCTGCATGCGCCGTGCCTTCGCCGCCCTCCCGTCTCCGTCCCACTGTCGCTGCCCCAGCGCCCGCGCACTCGTCCTCGCCACCCCGCACGGCCTGCACACCACCCTGCTTCCGCCCCGCCTTTCCTCCACCCTGCCGCTGCCACCACCGTTTGCTCCCTCGCTCACAAACTCGCCGTCTGTGTATTTACAAGTATTTTTTATGTATTTTTTTATGTATGTCTTTCGCAATTGGTGTCTTATGTGCCTTCTGTATTGCGAATCTCGTAGGACGTATTCCCTTTTTCCCTTTACTTCCCTTAGCACTTTTTCTGTCTTTACGCGAAGTCCTTATGATACATTGTGTTCCCCTAATCTGATGTATCGTGTTCCCCTAATCTGATGTATCGCGTTCCCCTAGTGAGATACTTCAGTTTGGTAATGTGCCGCTTCCACCGTCGCACAGTCAATTACACGCCTTCCAATGTATTAGAGTCTTCGATCAATACAAGTAAGTAGCTATTGCTGGTTGAGCAGCAAGTAAAGAGGCCGCTGGTTGAGCAGCGAGCCGTATTCCAGTGGAATGGAGGGCGGACTCGCCCGTCCCCGTTGAGGAGGAGGTTCAAGATCATCAAGTAGATTAAGCCCTGCCTCATATTTCAGCCACGAATGCGAGAAAATAAAACTTGGCTTA